>JAYDZE010565126.1:0-12343 GCA_034509125.1 Monilaria moniliformis
GGTTTGCATATGTCTTCTATTATGCCTTTGCCATCCGTTGCATCAAAGAAGAAGAAGTTTTTTAGAGGATCACCTTTGCCAGATATTGCTTTAATAACTTCCTGCAGCCATGAATGCATTCAAATTCAGCAATCATAACACGATTGATGGTCAAGCACAAGGAGAAGAACATTTAAGTGTCCTACTTGTCCAAGGATGCCTCCAATGATGGCACAAACAGGTGGAAATTCAGTTCTGCCTTTCAATAATCTCTCAAGCAGGGCATCCAGAATTTGAGATTCATCTAGTGACTGCTGGTTTAATGGGACATTATTACAATTCAAAAGAAGGATAGGATATGCATGTGGATTTGAATGACATTTACCTCAGCATCACAAAGTTCCTTTCTCAGCCTTTGAACCTTAGGCAAGTCTGCAACAGAAGTTTCCCCACAACTACGGCCTTCAAGCTCCTCAAACTTCTCTATCACTGAAAGTCAAATTGTTCCATTTTACTTGCAATTATGACTAAGAAGGCGATTTATGTAATCGCAAACTTAAAATTTATGCATGTATGCAGACATTCATACAGTGATGAGTTGCTCATGTACGCAGCAGTACAGCACACACTAAGTCTAATTGAGGCAATATTGCAGAAGACTACGTTGATCAATGAGGAAAACAACCATTCTGGGTCACCCCAATGAAACATCTGAAAAGCATGTACCTCTCAAGGCCAAGTATAACTTAGAAACCCTCCTTGGAAGAGATTTCCATGGGGCAGAAATAGCTTCCTGAGAGAAGAAAATTGACAAGTAACTTTATTAGATGACAACTAACTGATCAGAAACTTGATAGGCATGAAGTGACGGGGGAGCATGAGCATGTTTATTTCAGAAGAAATTTCAGAGTTAATCTGATATGGGTTTCAAATTCATGAAATTTTGTGGCAGAGGATTTGAGTAACACTTATCAAAAGGAGAACAAATGTTAGATGGTGGACAGATATTATAAGTTACGCCATGACATCCAGGCACCTTCAGCGAAATATTTCCACCCCTCTTCTATACAAGAAGTAGAAATCAAAGCCCCACACACTAAAGTAAGCAGTCGATAGTTTGTAAGAACATTACATGTTTTCCATCTAATATATAAAAATCCATACACATTGTCAATCATATTTCCCATTACGGTATAACCAAAGGCAACCAACTCAAATATATGTAAATGAAGGATATTGAAGATAAAGTTTCTACTTCAAAAGTAAATTTGTTTCATACAGCCAAAGCCCACAAGAGTACTTATGAGAGATATTATTTTACTCTGGAAGTCTCTCCCTACTTCCAACCAGTATAATGGTATAATCATGTTTAAGCTCAACTGGACTTGCAATAAGATGGATGTTTCTTACATGCTCTCAGGCTTTATGATAAAAGCTCATCACCCAAACAGAAGGCACGGCAAAATCAAACATGGAATTCTTAGGAGCAGTCTCACTTGTCAGTTAGCATAAGTTTCATGTTAACCATCCTTAAGTTGACAATACAATACTAAACTACAACCTCCTGTATGATATAAGACTGCTGCTAATTCATTAGTAACATTTTCCTTATCTCCATCTTCATTAACAAACCTATTCATCATGATTAAGTCATCCTTGTCAAATAAGACTCATTAGCAAAATTTCTTACTTGTGGCTTTATCACCTACCTATTTAAGGATAAACATAATGTATAACAGAACCAAGTGAATAATTTAAAACATGCATGGATCTTCAGGACAAGTAACCAACAGTATGAATAATGCAATTTCCCTGCAGCAGTTAATGTTGGCAAGGAACTTAATTGGTGAAGTTTCTTAAGTGTGTAGAAGTTTCTCTATATTGCTTCTCGGTGATTGTTAATGTACCTCTAAAGTTGGATACTCTATATGGCATTCAATGGCTTCATCCTCTTTTTTCTGTAAAGGAAAAGAAAGGCAGATCAAACTCCAAATGTCAAAGTGACAGCCTTGTCTACAGACGACAACCACAATAACCCATTTAACACCTGTAGCTCCGATCCACATGCAGAAATTTTTTAGCTTTAGAAATGATTGAAACAGAAAGAGAGACTGGGAAGACACAAAATAATAGCAAATGATTAATCCAAGTCTAAAGCATACAACAAAAAAATCGGAAGTTCCTAACATATAACCTTGGTGTAGATGTAATCCTGCAAGTCAACAAATATTTCCCCGCAGGAGTCTCTGCAATCCACTGTGTAAAATGCAATACGTTTTAACGATTTGCGGCACTTCTCATTAACTGATTTCTGCAGCAAATACATCAACATGCCTTATAAACAAACTAGACAATACTATTCTTATGTACACAAGCCAAGAAAACAGTCAGCCAGAAAGAGAAGGTAGCTATACTTTTGTAGAAAGAGAGCAGGAACTGATAACCACAGCATCAAACTTGTGGAAGAAATCAACACCAAAGTTTGATAATTCACCTGCATTCATCTCACTGTCAATAGTAATAAACTGAGATATCAGCAAAACACATTGGCTTTCACCCGTCCTAAAACCCACAGGAAAAAGAAGCCCACCTTGTTGAACAGAAACACGAACCATGGGGTTAAAATCCTTCAAGGAATCACTGCAGAGCTCAGCAAGTGATTTCCCCGTGTATACATTTGGGTCAGAAGGAACCAAAAAATTAGCAGATAATAACTCTTCCGTCACCACTCGATCATCGTTCAATGTCACACTACCTACCCCGGCTAGCACAATATTCTTGCAAAACTGCAAACGCGCCATAATAGTAAATTAAGCGACGCAAACATGAATTTCTCGGTTCCACTACAGAATACACATATTTTTAAACTTAAAAATGGGAACTTGGTAGCTAACATGAGATTAATACCTCAATTACAGAGCCTTTCAGTCCACTAACGAGTATATGAGACTTGCTTAGCCTAACAAACAGCAATTTCCACAATATTAGTACATGCATGACTTCAGAAAAAAGCCCATACACAAACGCATGTTCAAATGTAATAGTACCTCCGTTGAGCATCGGCGCCCCAAACGCGAATTTGGCGATCATAAAGCGCTGTTTCTTGTTCAGTCAATTCCTCTCCGTCCATTTTTAGTTGCAGCCTGAATTACCCAAAGCACTTACTGAATTTGAGAGAGAGATGGAGTGATGAAAACCCTAATGGCTAATCCTGAAAGGTTCTGGGACTGGGATGAATGAACTCACAGAAGCGGAGAGAAGGCGGGCTTGAAAGTTGAAACACGTCAGTCACCTACCAATTTTTATTATATTCAAATTCTGTGTTTTCCGATGTATAATAATTATATATTAAAAACGTATAATAATAATAATAATAATAATAAAATTGTTTTTTAGTAATTGTTTTTAGATGATATTACGTCTATTAATTTAATTTTAAATCAGATTTATCTTTATAAAAAATATACCAAATGATGAATGTTCTAAAAATATAATTTATATATTATGCAACTTTTTGTGCGCCGTATGTTCTACAAAAAAGTACAGGTATAACTTCATAATTTTTTTATTTAATTTTACTTGAACTTCATAATGTTTTAAAAATGTATAAGCTTAGAGAGGCGACTTTAAGACAAATTTTCATTAAGTCACACCCATCTTGTTTATTGTGTTGGGAGATGGAGTATCATATTTATGATTTTGTTACAAGTAAAGAAAAATAACTTATTATATAAAATTGAATTTACAGAATAACTATATTAATAATAACCGATTCATTTCATAGATCAAATATGCGGAAACTCCATGGAAACAAATTGTTGTGTGTTTGAATTATTATATAAACAAATCTAAAATACCTGGTAATTAAGCAAAACTAATATATATAATTTGGTAGTTTTGATGAGATATGATAAAATAATGAAATTGTGATTGAATCAAAATAAAAATGTAAGTGAGGTGTTTATTAATTTTGATTATTTTATAGATACGATATGAAATTACTTTTTTGCCCTTATTAAAATTGAGAATATATGATTAAGTAATTAACTAAGTTGTGATTAACTACTTAATTAATTAATTAATTAATTAATTAAAGGTATATTAATGATTAATTAAAATAAAATTAAGACAATTCTTTGACGAACAACGTTGAAAGATGAAGGCGAACAATCCCCGTCCCTGAGAAAACCATCTCAGGCAAACAATCCATGTTCCGGCAACAACGAACCCACCAAAAGCAATCGATAATGGCTCTAGGCGATCAACCAAAATCATCATAACAAAATCAAACAAAATTGCAAAAGATTTTATCACCAAAATCATCATAACAAAATCTAACAAAATGCAAAAGATTTCTGGAAAAAAGATTGCAACTAGAATCGAACCCAACAACCAAAATCAAACTCGCACAACTGAAATCAAACAAAATTGCAACCAAAATCCAACAAAAAATGTTGAATTTCTGGAAAAGATTTTGAGGCTCAAGGAAGCTCATAAATCATCTTAGTTTCTATCATCATAGCCATCAAGCACGAAACACATTCATCGAACAAAGCAACCAAAATCAAACAAGATTGCAACCAAAATCAAACACAAAATGTTTAACTTTTGGAAAACGATTTCGAAGCTTAGGGAAGGTTTCAATCATGACAGTCATTGAGCAAGGAATACATCCATCGAACCCAGCAACCAAAATCAAACCCAACAACTGAAACCCATGAATATATACAAAGACAGTTAAACGAGAACCAACCACCAAAATCAAAATCAAACGATTTACGATTCCTCGAACCTAGAGATTCAGTCGGCGCCGTGGCTGCAAACCCAGTTGCAAAGAAGTTGCCTTCTGGATTTGCCCAGCCAAGCTACGGCCACCCACCATCTCCTTCGAACTCAACTGAAGCCCATCTTCGATTTCGCACAAGAATCATCACAGCCAAGTTCGATTTAGCAAAAGAATCATCACCGCCAAATTGGATTTGAGCCCAAAATTGAAGCCGGCCTTCGATTGGAGACATGGAAGCAAAGGTAATAGCAGAAAAAAAAATTCGGTATTACTATTGAAAACAGAGAGCTTATCGCACCAATTTTGTGCGGTTAGGTATGTAGTCACAACAGTGAAAAGGCGGCCGTGGAGCTAGGGCCATCGCCTAACACAGGCCAAAGCAAGCAGGAATAAGAAATACCAAACAATTAGGAAGTGCTTGGTATGACGGAATGAAATAAGGAGGAATGGAATAGAGGTCCATTTTATTATACTAAGGCATTTCATTTTCCTCAAGCACTTTCATTCTATTCTTTCTCGTTCTATTCCATCATACCAAGCACCCCTCGCAGCGGCACTATTGGAGGAAGAGTAAAAGGAGATATATAGAATTAACGGGGTTACCAAACACCCCAAGCATACACATTACGTATTTGACATAAATTTGTTCATTTTCAATGGAAACACTAATGTTAAAAGGCATATAAAATATCAATACGCGCGGCATAGTAACTCTTATTCGTATTCCAGCAGGTGCAGACTGAAGTCTGTAGCTGTAAGTCAAGGTTTCAAACCTCGGCAACGTACGCTCCCCCTCTTCCGATAAAAGAAAAGAAAGAAAACAAAAGCTCTTATTCATATGAAAACTATGTTTGGATTGCCTTCCAATATGTAATTTGTGTTTATTTTAGGCCTAAAATTTCAAGATAATTATAAAACACAAAGGATAAAGGAAGAAATATACAAAAAATGGATTTCTACTGGTAATGAATGTGGTAAGAATTCTTCTGGTAATGATAAAAAAGAAGATCTCGTCTTCTTCTCCGTTGCATAATGCCACATTCGACTTACAATTCAATTGGACGTTTACTTTGAGTGACAGAAGTGATTGATAAAGATTGATTATTTGAAGAATAAGATGCTAAAATAAGCTCAAAATTAATCAATTCATCAAAATAAATAGACTTGGATTATTTTATCAATCTCATCATATCACTCAAAATAATTTCCCCTTTGACAATAGCAAGTTAACTATGTCAGATATATTGTGTAATGCATTTCGCATTTTCGAACATGCATCATTTAGTGAGAGATTTAAATTGGAGGAAAGGAAAAAAGTTGGGCTTAATTTGTTTTTTCGTTTATCTCAAGTTCCCGTTTATGAATATTAATCAAAGATTTATAGGTAAAACAACACCAAAAAACATTTAGATTATAAACATACACACACAGACACGAATACTTGCCTGGATTCTCTTCATCTATCATGTCTTGTTTCCAGTTTCTTGTAGTGGCCTTTCGTACTAATGCCTTTAAGACTGGTATTAACTATATAAACATCTCGAAAGTTGACACAAGCAACTGCTTTGTATCAGTCAATATAAAATAAAATAAAATTGATATTAATCGAATGGATGAATTATTAACAAAATGAAATGAAAAACATCTTTTGAAGATCCAAATACTAACATACATAATACATAGGGTCACAACCATTCAGATTCTGGTCTTCAATTGTAAGTGATTGTTGGGTTTCCAGAGGAATTTCTTTTGTTTGTATAGGTGTTGGTACCTACTTAGTTATTTGCAAGGTGGAGTGATCCTATTGGATTGGAAACCTCCTCCTCCTTCTTCTTCTTTTTCTTCTTCTTCTTCTAAAATAATCCATTAAACCATTTTGTTGCATAAAGAATTAGAAGAGAGAAAAAAATGATTAAGAAATAATTGTTGATCAGGTAGACGAACGACTTACATACGTTTGAAGGCAATAATAGGTTGTAATATTTTCAACACAACGGCCAACGAGCCCAAGTGATTGGTGAATATTAGAGTTTGCTTTCTTATACAGATTGTCTACGATTTGCAAGCATAGTTTTCATTTAAGGTTCCTATATATTATATCTTGTCTGAGAGAAAAGATGTTGTCTAGAATTTCGTATGACCTATTCAGACTTTTTATTTCGTCAAAACAAATGTGATATAAAGTAGTGAATGAAGTTTATTATTTCCTTATACCTTTAGCAAACACACCTTGGAGATATCTTTATACAGAATTAACTATAACTGCCTCTTAGTGCATCTTTTTAAAGATCAGTGGTATGCCACACGACATATAAAAATTCTAGAAAATAGCAGGTATCAAAATGTGCGGCCAATAATGGACCAATGAAGGTTTGCATCTACAATAAAATTGAGAAATGAATCAGAAACGGTTTGCATTTCTACATAAAAAAATTAAATATTTAGAGACTACATACAGTAGACCTGTGAGTCATATAATGCTCTTCCACACTGACCATAAAACTATTTATGGACCTCGAAGCTTAAAGCTGTAGGAAATCTACATACCTCCCACCTACGCAGCGACCATCTACCGATAACAAGATGATCTAATGTTGTGGTGGCGGCGGACAGTAGGACATGACTAAGTAAACGGCACTGTAGACATGCTGACTGCAGTGGACAAGATCGCCTTCTTCGTTATCTTGGTCATACAAGTTCAAATTCCCACGACAAATTTCCCCAGCGCAGTAAGTACCACCAAAAGCAACCCCAGGAAAGTTCTTCAGAAAAGGTGAGCTATCAATACCAGGGAGTCCAAAGAATGAGTCACCCCGGCCACAACAAGTAAAGATAATACCACCAAACACGTTACTTTTGTCACAATGATCAACATCGCTCACATGGTTGTTTCTGCAGTCGCAATCTAGCTTCAGATGCCTGAGGTTATTTGAAACTTTGGTGCAAGATGACACAGCAGCTCCTGAATCTGAGATATAAAAGCGGAAGGGGTCTCCAGTTTTAATACCAACAGAATTCACAATCAGATATTCTTCATCCCCTCTGGAAAAAGCAAATAAAATTTGTTCACATTTGAAGACAACAAGTATACAAACTTTCATTATTTCAAAAAATCAAAGACTGCACTTCATAGCTTAATCTCCCTGGACATGCAAAAGTTAATAAGTTCACTTGGGAAATTTAGTAAAGAAGTTCCTCAATTCCAAAGGACTGAGCCTTCTATAAGACAAACTACAAAATAAATGTGGTCATACATGGTCACACAAGTCTCTACCAGCCAGCCTATAAGATGTGCTTAACATATACGTCTTATCTTTTCATACACTTTTTAAAGATGATTCTAACATGTTATAAGTATTAACATGTTACATTACACAATATTATTTACATAAAGTTTGTTGGGGGATGCAGTTTTGCACCCTTCAGTAAAATACTAATATACAAAGCTATGTATGCTATAAGATTTCCAGGACTGAAGATACTTAGATCATTTTTTTTTTTACTCTTTGTCTATTTAGCCAACTTTTTCAGCACCAGAAAAAATTGCTAAATATAAGAATTCAAGAGAGGGAGAGGTGACTTAGACCTTTGCATTAAAAATTCATACATGAAAATTAACTTTGTCAGAAAGTAATTCATCCAGTATTCCTAAAATTTCTACTAATAATAGTACTTTGCTCCAAGTAAGTCAAACCTACAATTTGGAGAGAGAACTTATGAACAGATGGGAGCAATAGCATAGAATTGTATATTACCCCCGCACTTCATGGAATTCAAGAAATTGCATCCGCCTTACGCTTTCCATCCCAACTGAGCATTTTCTTCTTTTGGTTACTCCAATATAGAAAGCTGGATACTGTATACGATCTCCTAGCTGCACAATTATATAAAAGAAAAGAAGAAATAAAAAAAGGAGTTATGAAAGATTTGATAGAAAACTGCTTTCCTATTGCTTCATAGCAGAAAGCGTATCATATAGGAGTAGTAATCCAAAACTTAATCCAGACAAGACGAGACACTCTGACTTCTGTGTAGCATCTACTAAAAGCAACATGGGTGAGGAAGGATAGTTACAACAACAGTTAACTAACAAAAGAAAAGTTTTAGGGTTTAGGGTCATTGATTGTTGTCAATTAAAAGCTTCAGTGATGAACTAAATGATTCTGATGTGAAGTACAGATTGTGAGCTTCTACTCTTAACTCCATCTAAAAAGAAAATGTGGAACAAACACCTTCAGTAGTATAAATGTACAAAAGGAGATTAACTTTACCTACCACGCAAAACTACTACAATTAATTTAATGGACGCTTCTTTCAATATTCAGTAACTTCTCAATTGAGAAACAAAATAACAACATAGTGACAAGGTTGAGAGTAGACAACAGATACCTCATCGTAAATTTCCTCTAAAATTGCTTGGCCATCAAGATGCCCACGAATTGTTTCTCTAGATGCAGTGAGCCAGGTAGAACTTTTCCGACATTTAACAGAAGCTGCTTTGTAGGTGGGACCAATTGGTGATATGCCAGTTGATAACATGACATGGAATTTAGTTTCTCCAATATCTGCAAATAGTAATACAAACAAACAGTTTTGATATTGAAAACTGATTGCAACTTAACAGGGACAGTAATTTTGTTAATATTGTGTTTGAGATCCTTGATAAGAATTTTCTCTCACAAGGCAAAATGAAGGATGAACTCACTCAACGGTTTGTTCGCATCCTTTGCAAATACTAGGGCAACTGCAGCACAACCGGAGCTTGGCGAACTGGTAATAGTGTTTCTACTATCACTTCTATACAGAAATTGACAGCCTCCGTCACCAACAATGAATGTATCCTCGGAAAAGGCATATTCTAAGAACAATAACCAACAAAAAGGTGTAACTTATACACTGGGATTAGGTTGAAACATCAAAATTCAATTTCCTGAAACGTAGTACACATTAATGCATTTTATTTCGCTAGTTGCATTTTGAATTTAAATACAGATGTATATATCATAAGAAATTGAGTGTGCAAGAACATCTAGTCACAGGTTACTCACCAAGTGTTTGAAGAACTGGGTTGATGTCTGTTTCCCGATCCTAACACATCATATAGTTCTAATGTCAGACACATATTGCATTATGAGATCTATCAAAGTATATAACAATGTATCTGACCTTATAATGTTATAAAAAATTGATGCCTACCGCATGCATCTATCTTACTTTACCTCCTATTAATACCCTATTAAGAGTGGCTAGTTTTCTTTTGGTACAAGTTTCTGCTAACATGCATTTTTGTTGACACAATACTTGAAAGGAATTTAAATAATACTGAAACTAGGAAAAGTCCAAAGAGCTTGCACCAAGCTAGAAAAATTAAATGATTTAAGCACCCGTTAACATTTGTACTGGGACAAAGTATATCATTTCAAAGCACCAGTCAGAAGCGAATAGATGAACAAAAGCAAAGTTCAGAACTTCAACTCACCGAAAACAATATTATTCCAGCAGGAGATGCAGTATCTGAGACAGTTGATGTAGTTTCTCTGATATCCATCACAAAGTCATCAATAAGAATGCCCTGAGGCCCCTAACATTGTAAGCATTTTAGACATATTTATCAATATCATACCGAAGTTTATCCACTATATTCATTTTAGACATATTTGTCATTAAATAATTTAGGTGGGGATAGATACATTTACCTTATTCCTGAACAAAAGAGGAATTATATGGGCCTTTAGTCCTGGTAAAAATCCAATTGTCAATGAAATGCCCCCCTTTTCCTCGAGCAACTCAGCACCACGATCCTCCTCCTCTGTTATTTCCCACTGAACCTAGAACAAAACCGAAAACTAAAAACTAGAACTAATAAAAGAAAAACCATTTATCCCCATATCCATATCATATATGATTATGAAGGCACCTAATTCGATAATTGAAAAACTGAAGAAGCAATATTGCATAAAATAGCAATTTCATTGGGGAGAACACCTATTTTTTACAAAAAATCTCTAAGAATGTAAAGGATTTTGTTTTATGGTTTGTTACCTCTACAAACTGATCTGTGAGCACATCCTCGCCAATAACTCCCTCGCACACATTGACAATTACAGGTATCCCGGTACCAAATTTCTCTTCAATCTGCAAAAAATTACCTTTTTTAACTATCTTGTCAGAAAAATAGGCAGACCAACTCCCCTAAACATCTAGAGATTTAAGACTAGAGTGAGGGGTCATACCAGTTGGAAAGCTGCTTGCAAGCAAAAGTAGGGACCAATAGAGACCATCACGAAATGAGGTCGAATTGGTTCAAGTAAGACCTTGTCCATAACCTCATTCACAGCATTCTACAACCATAACAGCTGAACAAATTGTAATGGAGAACCAAGATGATGAAACTGACGGGGTAAAAAACACAGAATGAGCTTATTTCCTATAACTATATCTCATAGGCACTCTAAAGTCTAATAACTTCTCACATCATAGTTCCTTTTGTTCATAGTTCTCATTGTCCTTACATAGTTGCAAACACCATAGTCACGACTTACGAAAATAAATCATAGATATACGCCAACGATTCTCAAACTTAATATCATAAGAACCAGGGACTTCCACGCAAGACATAGGTTGAGTTAATCTGGTGATCTTTATTAGCTTCTTTAATGTCATTAAATAATGATATGTCAAATGAAGTGAACTTCTCAAGATTATTCCAGCAAAATTTAGACCTATTATTGCAGTACGCAAGATGTATACGAGGCTTAAGCCTAAATTCCAAGGTTAAAATCTTCAGTTTGCCATAATTCATAGAACCAGACAAGCTACAATGCAAGATCACTTCTTCGGTCCGCCAATAAAACTAGAACCAGCAAACAGAACCGCACGCATTCAAATTGGGAAAGTGGCAAAGGAAATAAGATTTAAGAGCAATTGTGTAGCTCGAGGAAAAGAGACTAATAGAAGTTGGGACCTCAAGAGTAGGGTTAAAAGATACGGCGGAGCGGAGCTTCGGAACGGAGAGGACGCGGTGGCAGAGAGAGCTCCATGAGCGGCTAACGCAGGCCGCCGATGCAAAGGATAGCGCCGGCAACCGACTGAGTATGTTTTGCATGAGATCGTCCCCTAAATCGTGGATGGCAGCCACAATATTTTGGGTGCCGCTTCCTGTATTCTCCATGGCTTTCCACATTTTCTTCAGTGGTGGAAGGGATTGCTGTTCGTCCATGCCAGAAATAGCAATAGAGAGGGCTCAAAATTGTGAACGGCGGATACAAGAATATTAAATTAGGTATGATTTGTATAATTCGTTGAATAATAAGTAATGAACATATAATCTAATAAAATGTTAATTATTAAACTCTTAACTATTTTGTGAAGTAACTATTTGGTATCTATTATATGTGAACATAAGTATAAGAAATCTTTAGGGTGCGTTTGGTAGCCAAGATGAGATATGACGAGATAGATAAGGTATGATGGGCTTTAAGATAAAAAAATTACTGTTGAGACAAGATAAGGATTTAATGTTATTGTTTGGTAGGTAAGATAAAAATTGAGATAAAATAAGTATAGTGTTTGGTAGGT
>JAYDZE010565137.1:0-12342 GCA_034509125.1 Monilaria moniliformis
CGAAATTATATAATATTATAAATAATTTTTATATTATAAATATTTATCAATACTATAAATATATTTAATATATATATGTATATATATATACGGTATGGTAAGAGAATACGGTATATACCGTTTACCGTTTTATCGGTATATACCGTAAAATGCGGTATATACCGCGGTATACTGAAATTCATACCGTTACCGTACCGTAACCTTCCGGTACAGTATCATACCTTACCAAAATTTACGGTATACCGAAATTTCGGTATATTTGGTATTTTTTCGGTACGATAAGTCCGGTATTTCGGTATTTTTCCCCACCCCTACATGAAACACCATCAAAGTATAGCTTTGCGTTTGTGCATGGAAATATGTCGTTATTGACCATTAATTTGAGATTGGAGAAATAAGAATCGTTTTCCAATAATCTAACTTAGACTTGTAATATTCCTTTTAATACTAATTTGCCACCTCATAAAGTGAGTGCAATTTTGACAATTTACCACATCTTTTGAACAAAAATAATAAATCAAATTACTATTTATGCCAAATCATATTAACCCCATGCAAAAAAAAATACTAGGGTAGGTAATCTATTTACAGGTCTTTTATACACTACTCTCTCTAACTACCACCAACATTTACTCTCTTTAAATAACTGAAAATATGGATCATCAATTCTCAATACATATTACAAAATTACTAATTAACATAGAAAAATTAAATAAATATAATGTGCAAATAAAAAGAATAATCTGCACACACGTATCGTACTTCGCATCCCAGTCCCATATCGTCTGCTTCCTGTCACCAATATGCCATGGAACGGTCTTGAGCCGACCGTTACCATCTGAAAACCCTCTCTCTCTCTCTCTCTCTTCCACACTTGTCTCTCATTTCATCATCTCCATCTCCATCTCCTCCATTATCGTTTCTCTCGATTGGCACACGACATAATCTAGCCATATTCAATCACACAACACTGATCCACCTACTGATCGACCTTTTTCCGATTTTGATCTACATGTGGCGAACTCTGGGGATCAATCTTCTGCGACGGGCCGCGCGGCCCGCCGCTGCTCTCCGTGGACCTGCGTATCGGTTGATCGACCCGTCGTTGGCTCGGCACAGCAGCAGCGGCAAGGAAAAGAGCGGGAACGGGGACGCGAAAGCGATGAATCACACGGAGGCGAAGCGGCTGATGCGGCTGGCGAATGTGGAGGCGCGCTGGGGAAGGAAGACAGGGAAGTTATACCCTATGACGAGCTCCTCAAAATCTGCCGCGCCATGGGCGTCGTCACCACCGTCGATGAGGCCGCGGCCTTCGCTCGGGTGCTCGATGATGCCGGCGTCGTCCTGCTCTTCCGCGACAAAGTTTACCTCCATCCAGATAAGGTAGGTCGGTTTTGTTCCCTTCTCTAATTTTTTATATCTTAATTGAATTCTGGAACCTTACGTTTTTCTCATTTTCTTTTCCTTTGGATGCTTAGATGCCTATCATGCCTTGTTGTTTGACTGACATACCAATTAATTTCAGCGTAAAGAATCTAATGGAGATTCATTGATCAAACTGTCTGCTTTTTTTCCTTTTTAGGAATTAATGCAAGGTGGTTCACAGTTCCGACGCCCTTAAAACAAGTTGAAAATATTATTAAAATATGCATAATTAAGTAAATGCATAAAAACTAAGGGTGGCCCAACTACCTCTTTAAGTTTTTTTCATAATGCATTTTAATTACATAAGTTTTATCCCAGAATTATGTGTTTTGATAGAAAAAACCATAGATTTATATGATTTAAAAACAAAAAAATACAGTAGGAACCAGAAACCAGCCCGCAAAAGGATACGGTGCGGTTCAGAACCGGACCTCTACTTGACTAGAACTAAAACTAGTGAAGCCTATATATATCTATGATCATTTGATCAAGCCAATCATTCTTGCGTGAATATAGGTGCTTGATCTAGTGAGGAAGGCAGTGCCTTTAGCCCTCCTGCCGGAGGAGGCGTGGAAGGCGGAGCTACAGAAGCTGCAAGAGAAGAAAGAAGAGATCGACATGGCTGCACACAAGCAGGTGCGCCGAATCCTGTGGACAGGCCTGGGGCTGGCTGTGATGCAGGCAGGGCTCTTCTTCCACCTCACCTTCTGGGAGTTCTCATGGGACGTGATGGAACCCATCGCCTTCTTCACGACCACAACAGGGATCGTGATAGGCTACGCCTACTTCATGTTCACTTCCAGAGACCCCAGCTACCAAGACCTACTCATGAGGCTCTTCCTGGCCAGGCAGAGGAATCTCATCAAGAGGCACAACTTCGACGTGGTCAGGTTCATCGAGCTGCAGAAGCGCTCCAGGATGCCTCAGTATACATGTGCATCCGTCAAGAGGCGGATTGGCCTCGACATTGACCCAGATGATCTTCTGCAAGACCATTCTAACAAAAACTAACACCAATAATTTCCTTCTATTCTTTTAGGTGGCTGCCTCTGCCACACTCATTTTCTAAGTAATGTTCATATGCAGTTTCTGATTCAAGTGTATCATCGTTGAAGAATATCCAATAACACCATCTTAGATAACTAAGATTTTTCCATTAGAAAAGGCTCCCTTAAAAAAGAGGCTACACGTGAAATCAACAAGAGAAAATTCCATCTACTAAGGTGATACTTACACTAGGAACTGAACCGATTCATTACATCAGATGGTAAAGATTGTTCTTCTTGAATATCACAAACTCACTCTCGAGGCAATTTAGGAGGTTTATCACTGACTCTTCTCTTGATCCATTGAAATGCTCCAGAATATCTGAAAGCAGAACCTGCATATAGATTACATCAATGATTCAATTCCGAATTAAACCAACTGTGATTGCCAATTTGCAAGTTCAAACATTTACCCCATCTTTGAAGTTCTTGAGCCAGCCGAGTACAGAATCCTCAGTCGCTTCCATAGCAACAGACTGCACTGCTTGTGGTTCGTCAAGTTTCAAGCGTTTCCTAGAGCAAGTTAAATCATCTGCATTCTCAGATTTTCCGGTTGAGTTACCATTCATCGTGCTATCCACTTTCATCTGATGTTCTCCACTGTCAGTCAGTGGCGCAGTATCGGACTGAGCGCCTTCAATCTGGGATTGAAGGCTGGATCCACCCGAGAGTTCTGATGTCTCTTTCTTGGAGTTATCTACTTTGCAGCTTTGCTGATGGGTAGATGCAATTACTTCAGTCGATATTCGCATCTCTTGCATCAGCAAGCTGACCTTTATCTGAATGTAGGTTACCTAATAGTTACAGAACTTGGTCATACTTACAGAAGACGTATATAGATCATATGTCATTTTAGTGCATAATCTAACGTGATTGCATCAGGATAGTATTGTCTCTTATCGTACCTCTTCAGGTAAATCGTTTTTTATAGGTTTTAAATTTGTCCCAACTTTTGAAACGGCTTCCTGAATGTTGTTGAATGTCTCCTGCGTTAGTCCAACCTCGAGACATAACCTGGCCCAGTCAATAGGACATCCCTCTCTTCCGGCTTCAATTATATACCCCAAGACTGTTTCTTCTTTTATTGGAGCTGCTCTACTAGGATGATTCTGAAAAAAACTAGGATATAAGTATAAAGAAAATTGTTTAATGAATGTAACTAGTATGCCCTTTCAAGAGACTTACAGCAATTTTTTGGGTTGTAAGGCCATCTTCTTGCCACATTTTCCAAGCTTCGAACTTTGCTGGTGATAAGTTTCTTTTCCTGTGAATAGTCGCAACCTTACTTGGCATTGGAGATTCTGCACTTGGCTCCCCATCCAAATGAAGGCTCACTTCTTGTGATAGCTGCCTAATGATTTGCAGCAAACGATCTCCATATGTATTCAAAAAGTGCTACAGAAAATTCATAATATGCACATTAGACACCCGATTGTCCAGGAGTTGTAAATCTTTAGAAGTTGAAGTAAAAGTACAAATTAGTAAGAATACATGGTGAAGGCCACAGGGTGTCTTTTAATAGTATAAAACAAAATGAAAGGGGTAATTTTTAAGTTGAGAATAAAACATGGAGTCATTTAAACAAAAACCCGTCATCTGAAAAACCAAATTAAAATTTTCTCACTATATCTGAAAAGTAATATCGTGATGAGAGGTACAAAACATCATTTACTGTCTTAATTTGTAAAACAAGTGTACCTGGTTCACACCATCAATATTTGCTAGCCTTGCTCTTGTCGAAGGCCTTGTCAATGTAATCCTTCTTAATGTTTGATCACCACATAACGCATACCTGAAAGGTGAAAAAGATAAATATACAAAAGAAGAAAACTTTAAATCATCATGAGTTGTTTTTTCTCAATCATAGAGCACAATCAGTGCTCAATGATTATAAGTGAAAACTAAGAACTTACGGAGCAGTTCCGTGTGCTTTTGCAAGTTTCATTCTCTCTTCCAGAAGCATTTTGTAGAGCTTATCCTCAGCCTAAACATGTAGGTAACAAGTACAAGCATAGTGGTGAAGCCATGTTCTTTTAGTCCAACTTCATGCAAATGTGAAAAACAAGAGAAATATCCAAACCTAACTATCTAAGTGGAGTAGATTGGATGTCGTAAAAAGGTACTTTTTTATGTTCTGATTACAGTTAACAGTCATTGTACTTTCAGTTATCTCGATGTTTTTGTGCTTCTACCTAGAACACTAGCACTTTAGTGAGTAGCCATACCTGGGATAACCCATCGGAATCCTGACCCAAATTGTCAACAATTCCATTACCAGTTCCATCTTTGATCGCATTATCACCCGCCAATTCTGGTGTCAGTGTTATATATAATGGAGGTTGATAATCAGGGTTGCAGGAATTCAAAAACTGAATTCCTCTCAGTCCAACTCTGGTACATCAAAGAAGACTTGTTCAGGGCAATGGAAGTTCATTATGAATGATGCATATATCAACACCCTTACGAAGATGGGTCAGAGAGTAAAGAACTTGAGCTTTTCTAGAAAAGACAGGTTCTAGCATGGTCTGGGGTTATTCTATGCCCAAATCAACCGACTACTTAGTCGAGAGGTTATAATGATACTGCTGTCAAATATTATATTATAAGACCAGCCTTTTATCATGACAGTCTAGTAAAAATGCATACCTTATAGTTTTGTATATATCTTTGAAGGTTTCGACCAAATAATCTGCAGCCAATGTAGAATTGGTGATTAATTTCAAGTGCAAAGCACAAAAGGTAGTCTAATGGTAGAGAGCATTCGACATTGCATTCAATGAAATAATGCTATCCATGGGATAAATGAAAGAAAAAAATAGGAAAAAAGGACCAGTTTTCTGTTATCTGGTCCTAGAGAATATAGTGCATGAATAAAGTATATTGCTTGAGGAATTTCTCTATCTCAAAATTGGAAAGACACTAAGGATATTGGGAATTCTTCTCATAAATTCTGGATAGCAAAGAGAGTGTAACTTAGCACACATCATTTTTGAGGCAAGGTTCCTATTATATACCTTGTGAAATTAATTGAGAAGCTAGTGCCTTCCACCAATTAGCTGACATATCTTTTCCTAAGCCATGGAACGGAATCTTATCAAAATGAGCATCAAGAATTTTCTTGGACTGCAAACACAGATGAAGGTATAATTATACAGAAGGAACATAGAATACTGCAGGATCTACAAATAAACCTAGATGAATATATCTTTTGATGCCTTGAACCAAAACAGAAAATCAATGAGATCCAATTTGTAGAAATAGGAGATAGAAGTGCAATGAGGATTCTAAATGAATTACAACTAATTCACTCACACTTTTGCATACCCCCAAAACAAAAGTTATTTGTCGGAGACAAACAAAAACCAACAAAAGAGATATTGAGGCTCATGCAACAAAAACCAACAAAAGAGATATTGAGGCTCATGCAACCACTGAGAGAAAAACTGAATCTTTTTAGAGTACGTCTAACTTCCTAAATGCTTGCAATATTAGCTTATCACTATACATTTTATCAGCACAAAAGCTTACTCTAGATCCGCGAAGAACATCAATAGGCAAATTGAGACCCCAGTGTCCCCCACATGATTGAATGCAAGCCATAAGAAGAAATGCATCTCTAGACATGTCAATCTCTCTTTTTGAGCTGGTGCAATTATCGCAAGTCCCTGCATAAAATCATATTTAGCAGACTCTAGTGTAAAAGAAATATATACTGTCTAACACATAATATCTAATAGTTTTAGACTTTTAGTAAACCATAAAACGACTCCAAAGATTATGCATTCTTCCTTTTTGTACATTGGGGTTAAGATTATAAACCATGCGATCAGCTGTGATCGATAAGACATTATGCTTCGAGGTTTTTTCCCCACACAATAGATTTATTAATAGCAGAAACCATACTCTCAATATAAACTAGACAAATTTACCTAATCTATATATTTTAAAGATTTTGAAGCACGTCCTAGTGCAATTTTAAAGTTGCAATCAAATCGTGGACTTCTGCTCTAACTGAAGGAATCAAACATCCAGGCACCTTTTCTTTTATTATCAGCATAGTCACTGATGATATCATGATGCATTAAGTTTTCTAATCAATAGATGACTAACCAATCCCTGTTTGTACTATTTTTCTCAAATAATACATCATATATTTATTTAGAGGTTAAACATAGTTTTTGTAGAAGTACATTATTCAAGTCACTAATAGAAGGCACTGAGTCTAGCTTCATAATGAATTACCATTTTTGCACTAACTTAACGCTAGTAGAAGAAAGGGAAAAAAATGAACTGATAAGTAGATCCAGACCATATAAAAGCACAAATATGAAAACTCGGAATGGTTGGTTCTCTTAGAATTGAACTTCCAGCTATTACTTGCAAATATGGTAGTTGGATAACAGGAAAGAATGCAGGTCCAACAATATCTAGATAAGAAACAGTAACGTAATTTCATACCACAGCGAGACGATGAGTATTTCTCCCCAAAGTATCCTAAGAGAAAATTTCTTCTGCAAGTTGTCACCATGCAATAACGTTGTGCAGCCGCAAATGAATCCATTATTGCTTTTCTTTGGTCTGCCTGGTTAAAATCACATGTATCAAAATCTCTAGCAGAACCAGTATAACAAAAACATATTCAAAGAAAAAAAAATGAGGTGGGGAACTGCAGATATATGTGAGACTGTTAAAAAGTTGAATACAAAGAGTCAAAGATACATACTGTTCGTGCTTCAGAACAATAAAAATCACCCTTCCCAAAATCACTTCTTGTGTAATATAGCCGGCAATATGAAGGAATCCCATCTCTACCACAACGCCCACTTTCCTGATAATATGATTCCAAACTCTTTGGGCAGCCATAGTGTATTACATGTCTTATATCAGGCTTGTCAATGCCCATGCCAAAAGCTATAGTTGCAACCATAACATAAAACTCATCTCTGATGAAGGATCTGTAAGAAGTCATGATACATCAATTGCCATTTCGGAAGCTTTGATAGAGACAAGATTCATAAAGACCATAAATATTACAGACCAAAAAGATATTTTAAGCGTGGGTGTGGAATATACCCATCACATACTCAAAACCTTCAGGACAACAGAAAAATAGTCTGTGTTGATCATATTTGCAGCAACATGTATTCTGAGACTAGTAAGAAAAGAACTACAGTTATGCAGAAGGTTCATAAATATATAGACCTGTGGGAGTCCTCACGTGCTTTATTAGACATCTGTCCATGGTACATTCCAGCCTGAACTCTTGCTTCCTTAAGGGTCGCGGAGATCTGAAGAAGCCATAACAAACAATCAGCATCAGACACTCCGGTGCAATATATTAGGGCCTCAGAAATTTCTTCTTCAGAAAAGAAAAGAAACTTTGGAAAGCCTATATACATTTTACATGTGAATGTGATATGGATATATTAAGGTTTAATATGAATTCCCTGCAAACTTATGCATGCAAACAAGATATTAATATATAATGCTAGAGAAAAATGAATACCTCTTCCACATCTTTGACTGTAGTACAGTATATTATAGTTGATTCTGTTTTACCAGCACAGTTAGAGATTTCTGCCACAAGTTCGTTCAGAAAAGCACTGCCCCGGACAAAAGATTTGCAACTGTAGAAGAGATTCTGACGGTCGAATGAGCCAATGGTTATATGGGGAGATTCCAACTTCAATGACTTCACGATATCATCACGAACCCTGGAAGTGAAAACTTATTGGAAGCTATGCACGGAACCATATTGAATAAATATAAAATCGCACTGAAAAAAGAATGACAAATTATAGATTGCTAAAATATATTCCTTCCGTCCCGCTATTAATGGCCTACACGAATTGGGCACATAGAATAAAAAAGTTGTATTTTGTGTTTAACGTGGTAGGGTCCGCTGGTCCACTGGAGTTGACTAACTTTTTGTGTGTAATAAATTTCCTTTTTTGGACTTGGCCATTTATAGTAGGACAGCCTAATATGGTATACAGGTCACTTATAGCGGGATAGAGGGAGCATAATATACAACTGCACAATGGAAAACCACACACACAATTCCAAATGAAAATTGTAACCTAGTTGACTATTTGCTTTGATAAATCATAAACCAATACAGCAGAATTCCAAACTAACAAGTATACATCAAAGGACCCTAGTCTTAATAGTGCAAAATATTTGTGTATGGAATTTGGAACCTAGCAATCCAATGGCTATGAGAAATTTTCCAAATTTTAAATTACATGGGTTAAACAAATGGTGTGTAGTTTCCAGGCAGAGGCATGTTATCATTGAATGCAGCACTATCGTGATTGGATGTACATCACCAAGGTAGATTCTATCATTCTACCAACACAATATGCAAAATAAATTTTCTTGATCGAAGGGACTCAAAATTGGATCATGCGTAACGTATATATGGAAAATAGATCTATACTTACTTTTCAGTAGCTGTTGCTGTCAATCCAACAAATGGGACATTCAAAAGAACATCACGCAGTTTGTCTAATTGTTTGTATTCCACCCTATGTAGTAGACAAAGCTAAAGAAATGATGAGAATATCATAGGTGAAAGATTAACATAATTGTGACTTAACATGACAGAACAACAGATAAGTTTGGTACTAAAGTACAACACAAACATGTGAAAGTGCATGCTGCAGGATATATTTGACGATCTATATAAAAAGAGGTTGTAAAGAATCAAAGTTATCTTTATAAAACCTGCTCCAACAAGGTCAGCAAACTGTTTGTTGGTGAGAAAAGCCAAGGTTAATTAAATTAAATAATCTAATAATGAACTTAAGGACCCAAAGATAGTTCATAATATGAATATCCTCAAATACACTTCATAGAGGAATGTGCGCAAAAAAAATGTGTTAGATGACTAAGCTGCAAAGTATCACAACTTTACTTATTTGGCTGACTTGAAATTTTATTTGGATAAAATAGTTTTTTTTAGTGGCACAAAGATGTATTTTGAAAGAAGGAATAGAGGCTTTGAAAGAATTGAAATTTCAGTAATGAGAATGGACATATACTTAAAGAATATAAAAATGTGTTTTAGAGAAAGCAAGCCAAAGTGAATACAAAAATAATTTATAAAAAAACAATAAAGCTTACCACAAGACATTGTTAGGTATGTCTTAAATAAAAACATCTTTTATTTTGGGAAATGAAAACTTTCTGGGGAAATGAATCCATGCACGGGCATAGAGCTCTTGGAACACAAGAGAGTTGGGGGCTTGGGGCAATTAAACCTTTTCTTAAGTGTCTACTCTAATGTGAATCTTGCTTTCTCAGGAGCACGAGAGACACATTAAAAGCATTTAGTTAGACATGATAAGATCAGAAAGGATCAGAGACTTCAGAACCTAGTAGAGATGATAAGTAACATTATTGTAAAGTGAGCTGAAAAGCACACGCCATTCGGCCATTGTGAACCCAACTAAGAGTTATCATGAGGCAACTGAAGAAACAAAAAAAAGAAAGAGGCTTGCCCAATGAGCCAATCAACCGGTCATTGTCTCATAGTCATAGACAATCAGTTTTCTTTCATATTTTACAATCAATATGTTTGTATTATATGACAATAAAACGCACAAACACACATAACAACAACAACAACAATCATTATAAAATCAACTGACCTGAAGTTATGTCCCCACTCTGATATGCAATGTGCTTCATCAACAGCTAATAAGCAAATTCCATAATCTAGTAATCTTGACCAGAAACTGCAGTACCATCATCATAAATCACGAGAAAGGTAATACAAGAACTCAAAGAAAGTAGCTTAAAGAATGAAAAGCAATTAGCATTCAGCTCTAATATATAGGTATCAGAAATGGAAACAGACGGAGTAGGAACGGTCATGGAAAACTTATGCATGCAGCTCTTTCCAAGACAAAATAATCTGTAACACAAGCTAAGTAAAAAGAGGTTACTTAACAGGGATGAGTAGATGAAACCCATGTTCTTGATCACACAGTATTCATGCAAAGAAATTCATTTGCGGTATAAAAATTTGCGAAAAATTGAAACATTAAGAGTTAAAAGATACATATGTGAGCGTCAACAAACAAACTGGTATACATTATACCACAAAAGAATAAAACACATTTTTTGCCGCTTTCACCAAATTTCATCAGCAAGTAATATAAACAATATGCACCTGCTCGGAAGCATGCAGGCCTTCTCTGGTGTCATGTACAGAATATCATATTGACCTTTCTCAGCATTAGTGTAGGCATTTAGATCATTCTGAGCACTAGAAAGATACTCCGCTCGTATATCCCTTTCCTTCAATGCCATGACCTAATCACAAAACATGCTATAATCCAAACCAGTTCCACAAATTACGTGAAACTGAAGAAAGCATGATGAATAGGCCAAAGTACGTACCTGATCCTGCATCAAGGATATAAGCGGGCTTATGACTACAGCAGTCTTATTCAATATTAAAGGTGGCACCTGATAGCTTTATCATCGAAGTAGGGTTTTCAAAAGTTGATCAGTTTAGGGTTACAAACTTACAATGTCTGAAAATGGAGGGATAATTAGAAAAATTACCACAATGACTTGCCACTTCCGGTCGCCATAACCACTAAGCAATCTTTCCCTTGCAGAATACTCTCCACAATTTCCTTCTGGTAAGGTCGGAATGTGGAGAACCCGAAGAATTTCTACAGCCAAAATAATATAACAAACGATAAACCCTTAGACACAACGAAGGGAAATAAAAACGATTAAATTTTTTCCGGCGGTTCATATCAGTTCCAAAAAATAAAGGAAGAAACGACGAACTTTGAGAGTGGACTCCATTAATGAACCTCGCCTTCTTCGGTGACACAAGAGTCGGCCAAGATAGAGAGACCTTAAGGTGGAATTTAATGGGATTTTGTGTGTGTTTGTTTCCTTTTCTGTTTTTTTCTTCTTTTTTTTTTAGGTGGAGGGTGCTTTATGTCTTGAGGAATTATATAATTTCCCGCCCTTTTCATGAAATTTGTACTATTTATTTATTGGCATTCGCATTCGCATTCGCATTCCTTTTTTCTTTTTCTTTTTTTTTAAATTATTCGCATTCCTTAAATATATTGATAATTATATTAACCTTTAGGCTGAGTTTGGTTCCCAAGATAAGCCAAGATATGCTTATTTATCTGGGCCAAACAGTGTTAATTTTGTTGTTTGGTACACAAGATAGGGCCCGAGATTATAATCTCGGCTCGTCTTGGTTTGCGTGTAAACAACTGTTACACTTAGTTATATCCATTTTTTCCATCTTGCCTCACCCCCTGCGATTGGCTATCTTGAGGGCAAGATAAACTCTCCCCTTCCATTTTAGCCCTCTTCATTCTTCACTCTCTCTCTGCAGTCCGCTCTCTCTGCAGCCCGCTCTCTCTACTCTCTCTACTCTCTCTCTACATTCTTTGTACATCTCCTGTTGAGGCACTGCTGGTGGTAGTGGTAGTTGAAGGCCGACGAACAGTCGCCTTGCTCCACGGCCGCCGCACAGTCTCCTTCCTCCACGACGGTTGCGCATGTGGCGGCGGTAGTGGGTTATCGTGTTATCCTCCGATTTAGGGCTGATGGGTTTCGAATGCGTTTTGATTTCGATTGGGTTCCAAAGTTGGTATTGGTCGTCCTCACTCCGCCGCCGCCTTGTCCGATTTGTGAGATCTGGGTTGCGATTGGATTTTGATTGGGTTTGTCCGTTCGATTTTGATTGGGTTTCCAAAATTGGTGGAGGCTATGATGATTTCGAGCAGAAAATCTGAGCCAAAGTTTTGATTTTTTCCGATTTATTTTCGATTGGATTTCGATTTCGTTTCGCTTAGGTTTCGATTTTTTCCGATTGGGTTTCTCT
>JAYDZE010565148.1:0-12342 GCA_034509125.1 Monilaria moniliformis
GCTCGCTTCAGCTTGTCCACTTGTTCTTCAAGCTGCCAAGAGCCCGCTCCATACTGCTGCTTGTAGTCGGCACATCGGGCTAAGAGCTCTTTGACCTTTGCCTCGACTTCGGAGATGGTCATTCCTCCAGCTCGGTGAATGATCGCCTCGTATTCAACGTGTTCTTGAGCAACCCGCCCAGCATCATACTTGGTGATCTCCAGCTTCTCCTCCAGCTCCCGAAACCGAGCTTGCAGCTCGTCATATTTCTCTTGCGCAGACTTGAATCTCACCTCGACCTCGTTCTGGACATGGCCGAGGTTACCTTTCAAGCGCCGGACTTCACCCTCCTTTGCTTCAAGAGCTCGGGTTAGAAGCTTTATTTGCTCGGCCCAAGGAGCAACATCGACAGGAGACTATAAAGTAAAAGAATGGAAAAGAAGCTCATACTTGAGAAAAGTTCATTTATTAAAAGTCTCAAAGACGAGAAAATTACAGAAGTCCTATCGGTGAAGAAACACACAAATTGATGTCACCTAACGGTGAAGTGATACACAGATCTGTATCACCTAGAGACGAAGAGACATCAAGAAAAAGTACAAAAAAGGGAAAAGAAAAGGTACAATAAACAGGGAGAATCATACCCCCTCCTCGGCACCCTGCCCCTCGGCGCCCTGCTCCTCGGTACCCGGCTGGTCAACGCCCCCCGGCAGCTCAGCGTCCGGCGCGGCCTCGGCAGCCGGCTCCTCCTCGTCGCCCTCCTCCTCCCTCTCCGCCATTAGCTCGGCAAGGATGGGCTTCGGTTCGGCGTCCCGGTCAGCAGGGCAGCTGCGGATCGCTTCCGCGGAGAGCAGGTTTGGCGAATGCGAGAGCGTCCTCAGCACAGGAGAGGATTCGAGCCCCTGAAGGAGCACCTCGGCGTAGGCGCGGTAGAAGTCCTCCTTTTCCGGCAGCTCGTAGCCATACTTGGCCTAATCCAAGCTGCAAAAAGTCCTCGGAGACCTCGTCAAGGACCCTCACCGCGATCTTGCCAGCGACCAAGCTCGTCAGCCTCCCCGTTACCTCGGAGAAGGAGTCGCTGAAAATAAGCCGCTCAGCGAAGGCGCGCAGGATCGGCCCCTGCGAGACCACCAGTTCGGCCTCTCGCCACCTTGCCACCTCGGCCGCCTCTTCCTTCGCCGCCTCCGCTGCAGTCTCCACCGCGGCCTGCGCAGCCCGCACATCGGCCCTCACAGCCTCCATCACGGCCCCCACCGCGGCCGACGCCTCGGCCTTGACCGCCGCGACTTCAGCCTCGGCCCTCGCCTTCTCCTCGGCAGCACGTGCCTCGGCCACAACCGCCTTCTCCTCCCACTCCCGGCACGCCCGGGAGACCAGATTAAACTCCTCGGCCTCGTGGCGGAGGAAGGAGCACATCTGCTCGATCATCTGCAATAACAAAAAGTTATTAGCAGCTCGACAACATTAAAAACGAGAAGGGTAAGAGTGGCTTACCTCCGGGAAGGATTTCGCCTCGGCAGGAGGAGTCAGAGCCAGCATGGCCCCGTCCCCCGAAAAGGGAAGCGGACTGGAGGATCCCATAGGCTGCTTGCCTCGGCGTCGGTGCTGGAGCCTCGGCGAAGATTCTGGAGAGGCAGCCCCCTCCGCACCTTCCGGGAGCTCGGCACGCTTAGATGGAGGCGGGCGAGCCTCGGCTATCTTCGAGACAGTCTCCTCCCTCGACCTTTTCTTGCTGGTCTTCGGGGGCGCTTTCCTCGCCGGAGCCTTCTTCGCCTTGGGGTCGAAGGACGTCTCGATTCTCACTGCAAAGAAACGAAGTCGAAGTCAGAACAGCACAAATAAAAGAAATGCAAAAACATAACAAGTAAGACCCTCACCCGGTTCTACATCGGTACCAGGCTTTTAAGGGCTCAGCCCTGCCTCGGCAAGCTCGGCCTCGGTATACTCCTTATCGATAAGGTCGAGCTCACTCAGGGAGTCCCAAAGATCGTCATCGGAGTCCTCGACTGCGGCATCCGAGATGCCTTCAGTCCTCCACCCGAACTCAGGGACATCGTCAACCCGACAGAAGAAAAATTTCTTCTGCCAGTTCGAGACCTTTGTCGACGTCTTGGCCCTGATACCGGACCCCGGCGACAGATAGAAAGAACCATTTAAGCTCTTAAAAGAAAAAAACCTAAGGATAAGGTTTACAGAAAAAGTGATGCCGAGCTTGTGAGCCTCGACCCCCAGACAGACTAGTTGCCTGAAAGTGTTCCGTATTATCTGCCCCAAAGGAAGTTCGAACTTCCGGAGCAGATCGCCGAACACAACCGGAAGAGGAAACGGAAGACCGAACTTCAGACAATCTACAAAAACCGAAGTGTACCTATGAGGGGGAGAGCAAGCCCTATCGACCGGACGAGGTGCGATGAATCGGGCAGAAGGAGGGAAGAAGTATTTTTCAGAAATGGCCATAATGGCATAAAGGTTCAGAGAAGAAGGGTGGTTGATGACTCCTCCCAGCGACCCCCCCTGACCGAAAAACCCACATTTCGGGTTATCACTACACCGTCGGCCGAGAGAACTTCGACGTCCACCGGCCCCGGTTGATACAAGGGTTCCGTCGGAACCCTAGACTCAGGAAGAGGAGACTCAGAAAAAGACGAAGAAGACAAATTACTTACTGGTGGCTTCCGAGAAGAAAGGAAAGTCGATGGACAAAGGGTGGCGGGCGAAATAAAGGACAGCAAGAAAATCGGTGGAATATCAGAGAAAGTTTGAAAATCTGCAGAATTATGGGAGAGATAACGTCTGAAGCGTGTTGGAGAGGTTTAAGTACTGTACCACGGACTCTCCGTATCCCTACTTTATCGGGAACTCAACCGCCGCATTTATTACATGATGTCGTCAGCCCGTGTTCGGCTTCGGCACCACCAATATCTCCTCTCCCACTTCGTCGTTTCTAAGATCGTGCAAAGTTACTTCGTCAATGTAACGCACATCTCCCTCACGAACGAAGTTACCTCGACCAAACTACCCTTGACGAGCCATACTTCACCGAAGTTCTCACAAGTGCAAAGTTACTTCATCAAGGTAACGCACATCTCCTCCCTCAACGAACGAAGTCACCTCGGCCGAAATGTCCCCGACAAGGCGACGAACTCAGAAGGGCGAAATTGACTCCGTCAGTTTCAAGCTCAGACGAGGAGACGAACTAGCGATCCCACTCCATCAAGATCACCCCTACTCTACATCCTCGCCTCTACCCTCTCTTTTTTTTGAGGAGGGGGGGGGGGTGTGATAGGATACGCCCAACACAAGTGGGCCTTGAAATAAAGCTCGGCCCACAAAGAGTTCAGCAGCTCGGCCCCCAAGAAGCCCAGCAGCTCGGCCCCCAAGAAGCCCAGCAGCTGGCCCCCCGAGTAAAGCCTACCTCTAGGCCCATGAAAACTCTATAAATAGAGGATAGAGGCAGAGCATTTATTTCATTCAGTCTTAAGAGCTTTAAGAGAATTGTAACGCACGAAAGTTGCAAATAAACTCTTACGCTTTGAGCCGTGGACGTAGATCTAATTAACGATCGAACCACGTTAAATCCCTGTGTTATTACTCTAAAGTTCAGATCGAATTACTGTTAATTAACCCCCTAAAAACCAGATCGATCACTAGGAAATGTGGGATGAAAACTAAAGGAAGTTATGCTCGAGCTGGCTGCCATGCTTCCTGCAAACTGAGGTCAACTCAAGTCTTTTTCTTTAGATAAATCTCAACTCAACTTTATTCAATTATAAATACCATTTAAAAAAAAATGAGATTCTCTAATTGGCCACAACATAGCTCTATTGAATCATTGAATTATCAAATAAGTTAGATAAAAAATGAAATCGATATTGCCATCTTTCATGATTTTGTGCAATGTTGTATTGCCTCAATTTGCTATTTTGTGACATTAAGCTCACTTTCGTACCACTATTTTCGGTGTCAAATTGTCGTAAGTTTGAAACTTTAGGGGCCAGAAAAAAAAGTGAATGTCAGTTGTGATAACCAACTTAATTAAATGGGAGAAAGGAAAGACCATGTGATATAATTGTCCTAACTATTAAAATAAATTTTATCAATCAAGGTTTTGAAAGAGATGTTCGTTCGATTAGGGACATGAGTAACGTTTTTTCATTGATTTAGAATTATTGAAACTATCAATCTAAGATACAAAATATGTACTATGATTTTTTTTTTTTTTTTTTCGGAAGTATTCATAATCTATAACACCTGAGTGATAACTAAATGATTATAAAGTATTGAAATAAGTGATATTTTTTACCATAAACTCATATCAAACTTCATAGTTCTCATCTTTCAAGATATAGATGGTTGCATAATTTATCTTTCCGATTCTAACGAAAAAACTCCTTGTAATAAATCACCTTCCGAGATAATCGCAATTGAAATTTCAACTGTTTTAACCTTGACGTTATTTTTTTTATGAGCAGTGATAAATGTATATAGATTGTATATTTATAATTGGACTTTTTAGGTATTTTATCTATAAATTAGATTATAAATATTAATTAATTTAAAATAAATTAAAATATACATATTTACTTTTATGCAATAATTTAGAAAAATAATAACTTTTTCATTGGATTCTACATATTTATCTTCAACTTAAATTGGAAATCATGTTAATTTATCATATGTGAATGTAAACAACTGACTAATATTTTAGTCTATACATTATCTTTGTGGTTCTGCTTGAAGGATCTATTTAACCAATTTTTCAATCATATCTTTAAAAATATAATAAGGGTAATTTAAATAAAAATAATATAATTAGTAATAAAAATAGTTTAAATAAAATTGATTCAGTTCAATTTAAAATTTTGGAATATTATGTATATACAATTTATGTACATTTATCATTTCTCCCTTTTTTTTTTTTTACGGCTCACGCACGCATCCGAGAAACCTTGACGTGATTAATATATGACAATATATAATAATATCATTTAAATATATCATATCCTAATCATTTACACTTATAAAAAGAAGGTATACTAAATCACATAACTCATGAAAACATTTGGTATTGAACACCCTTAATTCTCTAATTTGTAATTTATATGCATCAAGCTATTTAAGCGATAGTCAAAATCTTTATACGAACGTAAATCCAATCAAATTTATGAATGTCAAACATTATTATGTTGTCTCTTGTGATACAACTTTAGTAAGTATATAAAGAAGATAAATAGTATTCCAAAAAATTAGGTGGTGTTGGCTGGCCCCTCTGTTTATCAGATTATGCAGTGTTTCTGGAAGCTGACCACTTGTTCACATGCATAGTTGCCTTCGCCGCCTGCATCATCATCAAAATTTAGGATAATAACACATATTTGGCTTATTTTTTTCATTTATTACTCTGGAAAATATTCCACTTACATTTGGGGTTTTTTTCCTTTTGTCTTTCCTTTTTTTTATTTTTTTTTTATTGATCAGAGATATACATTTAATGCACCTTGACTAATTTACTAACCAGATCTCTTTACTTTTACCAATTCAGATGTTTATTTATATCTGAAATTAATTAGTTATTGAAGTTAATTACCTCTTTTTCCCAGTCGCATCTTATTGTAATAATGGCAAGTATCAATGTCTGAATTGCAGTTCCACCGAAAATCATACCGGCCCATATGCCCTGAAATAAAAGAGGAAAAAATTAATCTAATGTCAAAAAGTTCCCTTTGGGATATCAAAAAACAATAGGAATACATATATTTAAGACAAAAACCCTACTATCAAGATATTGCTGTCACATTTAATAATAATACCTACCAACCTGTAATATTCGTAAAACAGTTATGGAATTTCAGATGATTTTCGTAATATTCTCAAATCAAATCATACCATAACTCCTTGATTAAATACCCATCCCATCAAAACTCCAAGTGGAACTCCCACCAAATAGTAGCACCCAAGGTTGATGTATGCCACGTATGATTGCCATCCAGATCCAACGGCCACCCCTTCATCATTCAACCACCAATTTAACATGTGTCTCTATACATTACGACTCATATGGAATGTGTACGATGCGGCACTAATTGTCACATTTAATGTGTGCAAGTACAATGATTGGTGTGAGATTTAGTTCCAGTTTGCTCATTCTTGTAGAGAGTTCCAGCGACTACGACACGACATATCAAATAATTTTAATTTTACCGTAACTAGGTTTGTAACCATAAAAATTGTTACTAAATAAAATAGATAATTATTATGTATGTTAAAAAAATAAAAGTATATTACAAAATTTAATGAAATTTGTAAATATTTTAATTTTTGTAAGTAACAAAATTTAGTTAACATTTTTATATATAACAAAACATATATATGTATGTGCGGATGTAATTAAATTTTGTTACACCTAAAAGTGTAATAAATTTCTCACACATTTATTAATTTATCTAAAATCATGTTATTATTAGATAATTTTGTTGTAATATTTGAATACGAATTTCAATCTACTTTTAAATTAAAAGTAATATCTTGAAAAAAAAGAAAACATTTTCAATTTGAAAAAAAAAACTGATATTTCTCGAGCCCATTCATTATGTGATACTATACTATCAAATGGGTTGCCATTATCCACACCCACGTGTATAAATAATATATAATTCTTGAATGACAAGCTAAACCCTAATTAAGATAATAAAGTGCAACTTAGTTGCTAAGACGCTTCCCCTCCAATCAATAAGTTGGGGGTTCAAGTCAGTACAAAAGTAAATATGAAACTATTATTAATTTTCTATTAAAATACAAAAAGAAGAAGCTAAACCCTAATTAATTTGACAACATATACGAAACTATATCACGTTAAAACAATCTTAGGGAACATTTAGTTTAATGAATGTAATAGATAGGATAGAATGAATTGATAAGATTGAAGGAAGATTAAGTAATTGATCCAATTGTGAGATGACAAATAATATTTCAATTAGATATGATTAGAATGTGAATCAAGTTGTTCATCACATATTGATCGAATTATACAAATTAAAATTTTAAATTATATTATATTATTTTAGCATTCATATTTTATCACTCAAATTAAATACCTCCTAATTATATTCAAAACTAACCAATTTTGTTGTATGGCCAGGAAATGAGAGGGGCACTAAGTGGACTAGAGGAGTTTAGTTTACATGTTGACCAACCAATGAAGGGAGAGAGAGAGAGAGTAAGAAATATGTACCTGAAAGAATTGGTTGAACACTGTTGAGCAGAATAGTGAAGGCTAAGAGAAGAGAGAGGTGGCTGACAGCTTCTAAGACAGGTGGGCTAGATGTGAAAATGAGGGCGATCTCATTGTGGAATAACATTATAACCAGCCAGAATATTAACCCAATCGCCATAGATTCACACACTGATACAATCGTTGCAAACTTGGCTCCTTTCCCATTCCCCGCTCCTAGCTCATTTGCCACCCGTACCCTGCATCCGTTTCCAATAATTAATTAATTAATTTGTCAAATATGACCTCTTGTGCTAAAAAATTTCAATAATAGAAAATATTCACTACAAACCAAATATCTGACGAATTAATTAGTCCGTTAGATATATAGTCACAACTCCAAATAAGCCATGATGAAAATTTAATATCGTTCAATTCGTTACAGCGTAATCTTGCAATTTTTATATGATCAATAAATGACCAACAATATCGATACATATTTAATGGTATTCACCAAAAAAATACATCAATATGCTTCAAAATTACAAGTAAAGGTCCAATATCGGTCTAAGTTATTGGCAACTAAAGAATTCCGATATTTGGTGATTAATTAGCCCAAGAGGTGCTTTCGATCGATTCAATAGATTTTGTAGCAATGATTCGAAATATAAAATATAATTTATAGAGGGCAGTTATTATTACCCGGTTCCAGCAAAAAATGCAAGAGGAATCATCATTTCCCAGCCATTGATGTTCATGCTGCAAATACAGACAAAAAAAAAGAGATAATTTTATTAAACAGAAGACATACAAACAGATATGTCTGAAGACTCCATAAACAAATTAGTACATATTTAGGCAATTCTAGAATATAGATATAAATATAAGTTTTTTTGAACCACGAAATAAAGTGAGATGCGACAAAGTCACAGACAAAATGACATATATGTTTGTCAAGGTAGTAGCAATATTGAAGACGAAACTGAAAATTGATAGTCATGATTAAACCCGATCGACATTAAAACTTGTATACTATTTTTTCACCTCATTATATTCCATAATACAATTCGATTCAACAAACAATTAACATCGTACAAGAATGAGACAGTCACAGACAAAATATGAAATGTTTCTTCAGACAAAAGTTCATTTTGAGGAAATGTGTTGAAAATTCAAGAGGCGGTGCGTCAACTTACCACACAGACAACGCATCTACTGCGATTGTTGCGTTCTTGAGATTTCCAGTCATCACTATCAGAATCCTATAATACCAATTCTCCAAACTATCCCATTGTCCAAGGAAAAAAAAAACAAATCAATATTTTTGATCACACCATACTGTCAGAAATTCATAATAAAAAATAAAATAAAAATAAGAAACAAAATTCTTTAGAAAGAGAAGTAGTGGAGAGAGAGAGAGACCATAGCATGACGCCAGAAGAAGCTGAGAGCTTGAGAAAGTCCAACAAACCGGAAAAGGCCTGAGTGGAGAAGCCGGTCCAGGAGTGGGGGCAGCCGCCGCAGACGACGTAGAGGAACATCCCTAGCACGGTGAGCCACCAAGAGATGTTGAGCGTGAAGGCGGTGGCGACCAGCCCCAAGCGGAGGCGGTAGACTAACAGATAACTCATGAGCACGTGCACCACAAAGGCCCCCAGGTTGACATAGGCCGTGACGCTGTTCTTGAGCTGGCTCTGCAGAAAGCGCTGCAGCGGGAACACCATGGCGAAGCTGAAGTGAAGCGGGATGAAGCAGAGCGCCACCACCCCCGACAGTTCCGCCACGTCTTCCGGCTGTCCCACCGCCTTCAAGATCGGCGTGGCGTAGAAGAAGAGAGGCAGCAGTGCGACGCAGCAGGCGAAGAGCACGATCCATGACCGCTGCAGGTAGATCCCTAGCATGTAGTATTTCTTGGCACCGAAGGCCTGGCCGCACAGCGTCTCCAGCGCGCTCGCCATGCCCAAAAGCAGCCCGAAGTCGAAGCCGACGATGACGTTGGAGGCGATGGACATGGCGGCCAGCTCCAGGTCGCCCAGGTGGCCGGCGAAGGCCTGAGAGATGACGAACATGGTGTAGGACGTCATGCGGCTGAAGATGGCGGGTCCCACCACCCGCCATAGCTTCTTCGTCTCTATCCAAACTCTGTGACTCAGGTTTTCCTCATCGCCCTTATCTTGTAATTCTATCACCTTTGCTGTGTCGTCTAACAACGGTGCTCTAATTATTTCTTCGTTTTCATTTGTGTTGGACATTTCTTGATTGAGAGGAGCAGAGCAGAAGGAGCATACACTTGTATTGTATTGAATAGCTTGTCGCTCTGTGTTGGACCTCAAGTCGTATTTTGCTTTGAGGATGAGTTCACCTCAATTTTAGCCACTTATAAATGGCATCATGTCTTTGGATTACTTATTAATTTTATGGTCCCAACTAATTCAATTGGCGCTAAGTTATCAAAACTGTTTTGAACTACCCACAACTAACATAAAACTTGTCATATACGTATACTAATTTTAATATTATATGTTATCAATTGGGAAGCCAAATAAACCAAACTGATACAGATCAGTGGGGGTAATTTCACCCCAGTTAAAATATTTATTACCTAAACTACCCTTATCCAATAAATAAATTTTACATTCTTTTCGATTAAATTGGTATTAATGTCATTAAGTTTCCAATGATTAATTAAATAAATTCAATTCAAACCTTAATTATTTTTGTATGATTGTAAAACGTCTATCCAAAACGTCAAACATGGGTTTTCGAAACAAAATGTGAACTATATTATTATGTTTTTGTTTTGGTACAATTTATTATCATATTATTTCTTTCAAAATGCAAATTATGCCATGTATTAATAAATGAAATTGAGAGGACATATATATATATATATATTTGCTTTTATTATATAAATTGGGAGGTAATGTAAATATTTTATTTTTAAAAAAATGTTGTGTTAGTCACATGATTTTATTTTGAAATTATTTTTGAATCAATTATGATGTCAAAACATGGATGTAAGACGCCTGATACAATGAAAACGATGAAAGATACAATGTCGATCTATTGCAAGGTGTTTTACATATACAGTTATTGTGTAAACAGAAATATTTTCTTATATATGTTAATAAGACAATTCATCTAAATTTTACTTGTATTGTGTGTGTATATATTATGTTTTTTTCTAGTCATAATTATAATTTCTCAATGTAGAGTTCGTTCGATACCAAACAATGTTAACAAAAGTAGATTAATTGTATCATTAGTTTTACCAATTGGTTCGACCCAACAATTAAATACTTTAAATACGGATTATTATAGATAATAAATAAAATTAAAACAACATGTGAATGAGTTTCGTTTTAGATATTCAGTAATTCATGTAATATATTTTTGAATTATTTTCAATACACGCCTAAAATTACGAAGAAGATGAAGGAGACAAATATTTTTATTACTCTTCTGACTGTGAAATTATTGGACATGAACCACATAAATTAATTTAGTCATAAATAAGTTAATACAATGTAAATATTATATATATATAGTGAGACAGAGACATATATATATATATATACTTATTATAAATGACCAATACATTGTAAAGTTTATGTCAGACAATATGATCTATTTTTGTTTACCTTGTTTTTGTATATAATGCAAATGTAACACTACATTTTATCAAAAAAATGCATCACTCAATTGCTTATACAATATAGTGTGCTAATTATTTTAAATACATAATGTAAATGTAATCTTTCATCTAATGAACTTGATTTACTTTCATATATATAAAAGTTAAGATGAATATTAGAAGTAAATTGTTTATATATTATTAACACTTATAAGGCAATTTCTGACTAGCCCATTAAAATAGTCAAAAGCTATAGTTAGTTACAAATTCAAAAAACCAAAATATAATCGTTTTTTTATTTTTTAATGAAAATGCTCTTCACCTTATTTTTCTCTATTTCTTTTATCTTTTTCTTTAACATATTTCTCTTTTTTCTCCATTTTCAGCTTATATCATTCTCTTCAATATTATCCTGCTATCGCCACTATATTTCAATCATTGTTTCTTTTTTGTTTTTATTTTAAGTATGCATCTGGAGCCCACAACTTCAGATCTTAGGTGGGTTTGTCATTTGTTATTTATATTTTAATTCTAATTTTTATTTCTTTTCTCTAGTTTGTGGTTGATGGCAGGTATTGCGCAAGCCTTGGCGATGTCGATGAAGTTGTATAATGATTCAAAATTAATTAGGATTTTAAATCTAAAAAAAACGTGGAGATATACTATTCCTTGACTTAAGATTTTCTTTATCACTTTCACATTTTATCCGCCATCAACTGCCGGCTGTAGCCAGCTGGCGCCACTGCGTTGTGCCAAGAGTTTGCTTTCATGATATGAATCAGTTAATTCCTGCCTTGCAAACCGACTTGTATATTATCAGATCTGCATGTGGCCAGCCTTGGCACTGCGCGCGCAAGTTTGGTAAGCTTAGTGTGAATTGACTGAATTGACTGCGCGCACGGATCCGGGAATTGATCATCGTGGGACCGGGCGAGACAATAGATATAATATTTAAATATTTTTTTAACAAAAATACATCACAATTTAAATAGCACTGCTCCTAAGAGTATCCATATTCTGAAAACGACTCAAAATTAAATTCATAGAAAAGCCCTAAAAACGGTGATTTTCATCCCAAAATTATTCCTATATCAACTTTACATATTCTTATTTATTTCAAATTCCGTAGTCAACCATACTGCACATTCTTATACTACTACTTTTTATGTAAATTATTTTATTTGTAACATCTCGCCAAATTACTTTTCATAAATCGACAAATACTTGTTGGAAAATCTGTGTTACAGAGATGTAGACTTGCCGGAAAGTTACACGGAAATGGAGAAAAATAAAATTGAACAGAAATTACAACTGAACCAAACTAACAAAAGGAACTACAAAAAACCGTAAGCCGAGTCGAGGAGTCCTCTTTCCGCAAGACGAGATATGCCCCGGTAGTGCTCTCGGATTGGCGTGTTCGTCCCCAAAGATAAAACGGCTTCTCGTCTTGTTTGTTTGCAGCACCGCGAACAGAACAAGCTCCGACGAACTGGATGAAGGCGAGGGCAGAGCTTCGACA
>JAYDZE010565159.1:0-12340 GCA_034509125.1 Monilaria moniliformis
AAACACAAAGATTACACTGTTGGATTGATTTAATTTAATCTTGGCCTTCTTATACCCCCTACCAAACATGCCCTTAGTTGATTAACATATATAAGAACTTGGATGTATTTAGAGCATCCGCAATGGATAGGGGAGCCGAGCCGTTGGGCGCAACTAGCGGGCATGCCGTGTTGAGGGGGTAAGCGTCAGTGGTTGTCGCCGCAAATGTGACCAGATGCCCAAGCGTGTCTAAGCAACTACAGCGCACATGTCGTGTTGCACACGCGCTAGACGTGCCACTGAGCAGATTATTAATTTTATATAAAAAAAAATCAATTTTATTTGTATCATTTCATAGGTTTTAATTTTGTGCTTTTGAGTGATCAATTACTGGCGAAAAGATTGCATATATTATGGGGGATAGACAATTGACATAAATCAAAGTTAACTTTGGGAGAAAAATCTTCATGATTCCAATTGTGCATTTGATTTGCCACTAGCAAGGTAGTAATGTTTTTCATTTTCAGGTACCGCTACAACAAATGGCCACCCCTTCCAACCCGCAGTTCTTCGATGTTCAACTTCAAACTCAAAAGCAACAAGCTTGTTGGGATGCGCTAGTCAGACTACTAGTTCAACCATCCCATTATCCAGATGATTCGATGATGCATGCGCTTGAGATTTAAGAATGCTTTTGGAAGATGTGTGCGGTTGGAAGTTTAACAACACTATTTCGATAGCCCCAAGATTCATTCTGCCACCTAACATTAGAGTTTCTCAGCACGCTACATGTACCATATGACAATCACAATCATCCTGTCCGATAGAACTCTCTGAAATCCTTTCTCTCAACCTTGTATCTCATCCGACCGTTATTTATTAAGGAATAAGATACAAAAATAATATGAGATCCATAAATAGTCGATGATCCGTTGAAATAAAAACACTAAAAGAACAACGCTATGGACAGCCTAAGCTCTAGAGGAACTTGATTGGGCGAGTATATTGACAAATTCCTCAAAAATTGTTTCACTTTGACAGCCACACTAGATAGAAATCATATTTATATATCTCAGGTAACGCCTTTCCATGAATTCGACAAAAACTTGCCGACATGATGAATTCGACATAACACTCTACTAGTATACAACAATTCTCATCACAATCAAAATCCGAACTTCTAATAATCAACTGAATCCCACTGCTGTTGCTTCTTCTCCGCATTTGAATTCCCAGAACCCTACAATCTAAGAATCGAACTGCTTACCTTCAAAGGATTGCCCAAATTCCCAGTTCTTGGGGGCAACATTGTAGCAAGGCAGTGTGACTCCATCGCTGCTCGTAATCTCAAACGAAAGCGGCTGGTTTTTCAAATCCGCATTTATATGCCAATTCTGGCCCCAATTCCGCCCCATCGGCAGCCACCCCGTCCGTGAACCCTTCATTTTCACGGCGGATATGTCCCCCGCGCCGGCGACGTTGCTAATCATCACCGACAGGAATATCCCAGCGCCGCCGATTGAGAACCTCACGCCGCCTTCCTTCCGGCAGCGTATCCGCCTGTACTGAACCGGCATGTTGGAGGCCTTCCAGATGGCGATCTTCTCGAACGCCTCAATGGGGAGGACGAAGTGTGAGTTCGGGGGGTTGCACTTGCCGCCGCCGTCGGCGTCGAAGCCGAAATTGGGGGCGCAGAAGTTGGTGGCGGTCACGATGATGGAAGTGCCCGGAATGCACCAGCGGAGGTCCTCGACGCAGCGGATTTCGAAGCAGGCACCGCAGATCTGGCCTTTCTCGAAGAGGACGGTGCTGAGGGCGGCGGTGGCCTTTCCGTAGCCGTTCTTCACGAGGTCGCCGTAGCCGCAGGCCCCTCCCACGGCGTCGATGGGGTCCATGGCTGCATAGTAGGTCGCGCGGGCGGGTTTCCAGTCGGAATGCGAGGCGGCGGTGGGGGCGGAGGGGAAGTAGTGGGAGCTGACAAGGAGCGCCGACGAGAGTGAGAGTGCGAGAGAAAGGAGGAGGATGAGGCGCATCTTGAGCGGTGGTGGAGAGCGGAGAGGCGGCGGGGTGGGGGAGTGGAGAGATGAGAGTGGGGTGGAATTTTCTTTTTTTAACCTCAATAAAGTAAACCTTCGAATTTAAAAGAATGAGGAAATTAAACTTTATATTATCATTATTTGTATATCTAAATATTCCTTGGCTATGGTAATGCAGCTGAATAGCTCAGATGTTTCCTTCCAACCTATAAATCGAGAGTTCAGTTCGTTTTGAATACGTAAACGTAAAATATCGAATTTGAAATAAATAAAAGATAAAATACACATAAATACTACTCAACTATATACTAATTCAATCATGATCTAGTAAAAATCATATTCATGACTTTTTAGTTGTAAACTATTTACTATATGTAGATGAAACACCACAAAATGACGATCAAGGAGATAGGGGTGCCAATGTCGAATGGCAAACACCAAGGCCGTTAATTCTTTTTCATATGCCAATTTAGATACAGGCGACCTAACAAATGTTTACTAAAGTAGGCAATAGGTTGTCCATTCTGCATTAGAATAGCCCCAAGGCCTCGACCGGACACATCACATTCTATAACGAATTCTTGGAAAAAAATCCGGCATCTTTAACGAAGGGCCAGAGGTGAGAACCTGTTTCAACTCTTAAAAGGCACAATCTGCCTCTAGCTCTTCAAATGAGGCCACAACGAGAAGCTATACTCAACAATACTTTTCTGAATAATGTTTTCCACACTAAAGCAACCTCTTTTAACCTAACAAAGGCCCATACACGTATAGGCCTTGACCCACAAGGATAATGACTTAAAAGGAAATAAATAACAGAAAATATTAAACATAACTGGCCACTGCTGGCTGTCCTTGAAGGTAAGTGCGCCACGGCTTGCTAACAGGATGCTCTAAGTGACCTTGACATGTATGAAAACTGATCGAAATTATCAGACCTGTTACTGGTCACCCCTGCTTTGACTTTAGCTTGGGAATGGCAAACTTATCTTCGTTCCTACCCCTTAAACCCAGCCTTCAAATATAAAATGCTCAAAATAGAATATACTAATGCATAATAATACTTAAAGATTCAAAAGGCTGCTGCGGTACACTGAAAATTTACAAGATAATATAGGAGCATTTCTGGCTGTGTTGAGTAAAAGTATGTAGCTCCTCCCACGAAAAGCTTCGCGCTCTTATCCACTAGATGCTAGCAAGTTGCTTATCGATTTTGAATAGTTATCGAACTGCATAAATAAATAAACTTAGAGGGGAAGAAATAGACAGAGTAAGATGACATAAATTGCAGCGTCTGCTCCAAATCAGTAGCCAGTTGAGTTGCCCCTTTCCACTGTGGTCTAAACCACGTTGCGTTTGCTTTGAGGTATAAGAAATTACGAGGGATAAGAAAATTTTCTCACTTTAAATCCCTCTTTTCTTTTCCATCTTTATCTATAAAAGAGGATTTCACCCTTTCTTATTCCTCCTTTATTCACCAATAAGAGATAATATTATCATATAAGATATTGGTGTGATAATATTATTTCTTTTTGGAGTGAAAATGATGGATAAGAAAGGAGAAATCCTATTTTATAGAATAAGGATGGAGAAAAAAGGGAGAGATTTAAATGGAAATTTTTTTCTTATCCCTCATTTTCCTTGCACCTTCAAAGTAGACACAACCCAAAAGTCTAAGTTCAAGCTTCACTTGCAACATAAATTATCAGCACTGATATGGTTGCATTCCACAATATGAAGGTAGTTATAGCAACACACACAAAGTTAAGAGCATCTGTGAAAATAAGTTTTAAATAAGTACCTCTGACACAATTTCTTCAGATTTACGGCCCAATTCTCGAATTTTAGCGTCTGCTTCCTCCCTAATGTTTTTTCTCTTCAAATTTATAGCATCTGACTGCAAAATGTTGACATACGTTATATGTAAAAGTGGTCACAAGTCCAAAAGACAACATAAGCCACCAAAAGAATTCATATATCAACCTACCTCAGCAACCACAGATTCCACCTGTTTCTGCCTCAATTCTAATGCACGCCTCTTTGATTCCACTTCAAATTCGACATTATTTACCTCCTTATCCGCCTCTTCTTGGCGCATAGCTTTCTCTTTCTCCAGTTGCCTCTTGAATTCTTTTAGCTGGTCCGCTGAATAACGGTCCAAATTAAGGAATCAGATCAGAGAATTGATGATAACTGAAAACAGTGTAAAATACGCCCACCTTTTGATTGCAATTCCACAAGTTTTGCTTCCAGCGATTTAACTACAACATCGTCGTCACTAAGCTTACTTTTGAGGACCTTCACTTCTTTCTCAACTGACTTTGCAGAACTTACCTGTTTGTAAGAACCGCCAGAACAATTCATGTATCAAACTTAAAATAGACCACTTGATTACATGGATAATTGTTTTCACATGTTCCAAATGCCAGTTGGGACAATATAATAATTTCAGAGAAATATGTTGACTGTAAGCATTGGGCAAAAAGAAAAACTAAAAACCTGCTCTTGTACAGCCTGCATCTGACTGAAGTGCTTAGAGATTTTCTTGCAAGCCTGAGGATCAGAATAGAAGATCTCATCAATCTCACTGCATATCATGAATAAATATATTTGCTTTTCAAATATATCATAAATAGAACTGCAGGACTGAATCTACATTCTTCAGAAAATGATCAAGGCAGCATTTTTTCTACAATTTAAACCATTAAATGTGAACATAGAAGTTCTTAACACAGAAGACCTTAGCATAGGCCTCAAGCTTGGCAGTCTTATCCTGAAAAGATTGTATCGCAGCTCTTTCAGCATCTTTTGCCTCAGCTAGGGCCAACTTTTTCTCCTCCAAAGCCCTCTGAAAAATTTGAAAATGAATTAAAAAAGATAATCTAGGATTTTAATGCAGCCTTTACTATCATCAGTCCACTTACTAAGGAGAAACATATTCAGGTATGAAACAAAAAATGTAAATACACTTCCCAGACGGAAATTTAGAACTTGTTCCTCTTTTAGAGTATGTAAAGATAGCCATTCAAACCCAAAAGCCAATGCACAAACAGAAAGAATAAGAAAGAACATGAAAGGCAGAGAAAAATAGAGAACAACCAAAGGCAGAGACAATAAATATCAGGCTCAATCATAATGTAGAATTGACAAGTGCAAGTACTTTTTGTCAAAAAAATAACATCTGCTAATCTGGAAAGAACAAGACGATTGAAGTGTAATTCTTAAGGAGTAAGCTAATCCATGAAATCACACACCAAGCATAATAAGACTTGTCTATGCAGATCAAAGTCAAAGATTAATAATAAACACCTAGAAAACAGGCAAAATTCCTAAGCGGCCTAAACCCTATGATGATTCATCCCTCGCAATGTTACCGACCTATTAAGTAAGGTAGACCACAAAAGCAAAATCCTATCAAGATTCATGTGAAAAAAAGGCATTATTATGCTAAGATGGTTTTATCATGATTTATGAACCACAATTTATGGTTCATATGCAGCCTACCCTATACTTCACAAACTAAACTATGTCTGGCTGAAAAATCTGGCTCTCAAGGATACAGAAGTGCCATGGCATATGATGCCAGGCAGCTTCCAATTGAACCAGCATAGAATTGACAGCAACTTAGCTAACTTTTTGTTTGAAAATGTTTTGAACATCTAGAGATATATATATATTACACTTCATCAAGTTAGTAGAGATTTAGACAACAATTGATATAGACATTACCTGAAGCTTGTCTGGCGATTGGACGATTTTAGAACGCAAACCAGCATTTTCTTGAACACTTTGAACAAGGGCAAATTCTGCATTAGAGGTCTGATAAGAAAAGAATATGATCAGAAGGATCCTGGTTGATTGTGTCCACATCAAGTCATTAACTTGATGGGGACAAAGCAAAAAACTAAAGCATGTATTCCAAGAAAAAGCTAATAGGACTTTGCTCAAAATATGAAAATCACAAAGAAAATTGTAAACTTCTTAATGGATAAAGCAAAACCTCATAAAAAATGTATAGCGGATCAGAGTACTCCACATCAGAGAAACCAAGTTAACTCAACAAAGAGATGCACCAAGCAAGATGCCAAACCTTCTCATCAGTTTCTTTGCCTTTCTCCTTCAATTGTTTAATCGTAGTCCTCAACGTTGCTTGATGCTTGTTGAGTTCATCAACTGTCTGATGCAGTTCCTTAATCTTAAAACTCACTTCTTGTACAAGCGGTAACTCCTTCTCTCTCAACTCCTCAAGCTCTGCTATCTCTGCATTCAACTAAGATATCCAAAGATAATTAAGACATAAATGCAGTATACCTATTGAATCCATGTACAAACACCTGAATAAACGTCACAAAGCACCTGCAAAATTCTAGCTTCAGCAGCTAGCTTCTGCTGCTCAAAATGTTCCAGATCATCGAAAACAGGCTTCAGTAGCTCCATTTTTGCGTGCCTAGACATTATAATTAGTTCAAATTATGCACTCATCCGATTCCTAACAGTTATATCAGTATTGAATTATGATAACAAACTGCTTTGCAATCACCTGTGGAGGTGAAAATTGAGAAGGGCGCCGAGGAAGAACTCGGTGCGGTCAGGCTCCGGCTTTATCAAGTCTTTAGGGGTAAAGGATTTGGGACACCTAATAGCCGCCAAAAGCTGTCGAAGTTTGACGAACAAATTCATGATCCGAACTGAGTGCATGTGGTGTTCGGGGTTTTCGAGATGCTCCAGCGCCTCGAATTCCATCTGCCCCTCATCGTCCCTGGAAATTCGTAAACGATAACTTGAAAACGAGAATCTACAATTGATTGCAAATTTAGGTTAGGGCATTTAGCTTACTTGAGTATGTCCATATAGATGAGGATATGAGAGTAGAGTTTGCAGATGGAGTCAGGGTCGGGGCGGAGGAGGTCGGCCTCCGATACGACGGCGATCTGGGACTCCGCCAGTACCACGACGATGTCGTGGCGAGGGAGCCTGGGGTAATCGAATTTCGACATTTCTTTCTCCTTCGTCTCAAAGTGTTTGCGTTTTGAGCTCGGTGATTATGGTGTGAAGTGAAATGAAATCTGTAGCACAATTCAATTATTCAAATTGAAATCCAGGAGTGCATTCAGCAGATCTAGTCCTTGTGCACCGGGAGACGGTAGGAGGCGCGGCGGCGGGGAATTTCCCGCTTGTTCTAGGATGTGGATTTAAATTCGTTATTGAAATTTAAAAGGGAAAATCGCGGGTTCTTTAATTATCTCAAAAAAAATTATTAAGGTGTGTTTGGAATAATGAATTTGAAATTATGTTGGAATTATAATTTTATGAAATTGAATTTGAAATTATAATATTCTAATTCAATTCTAAATTTTTTGTTTGGTAAAATTAAGTAATTGATATAGAATTGTATTGTAATTCTAAATTTTTTGTTTGGTAAGTCAAAAAATTAATCAAATTTGACATTAATTTTTCATTGAATAATTTATTTTATTTTTTATTTATATACATTATGAAGCATTTAGAGTATGTATATGTGTGTGTATTTTTTATTTGTTTTATAAATCTGGCACTAAACAAATCTATGGTACCAAACACACCATTTCATAAATATGACATATAATATATATTTTATATAATTCAAATACATATTCGTAGGCATCAACATATGGTTAGTTTAATAAAAAATTAAACCGAATAAATCAAATAATCCTATTCTCATCAAATAAATAAATATGTTTTGTTCTTCTAAAAAATTCTGATGAACAAACTACGAAAATTATAAATGAAGTGGCTAAAATTAGATGTGAAAAAAAAAAAATAGAGAGAGAGGGAGCGGAGATAGTGATGTGTGTGTGTGTGAGAGAAAGAGAGAGAGAGAAAGGGAGAAAGGGTGTGTCAATGTGTGTGTATGTGTATGTGTATGTGTGTGAGGGAGAGAGGTATGTGTGAGAGAGAAATAAAGAGAGAGAGATGTGGGGTGTGTGTATATGTATGTGTGTAAGAGAGAGAGAACGTGTGTGTGTGTCAGTGATAGAGAGAGAGAGTGTGTGTGTGTGCGTGTGAGAGAGAAATGGATGTGTGAGAGAGAGAGAGAGAATGAGAGTAAGAGTGTGTGTGAGAGATATGAAATTCCAAATATTTATTTTAACTTTAGAATTTAAATTGTGGAATTGAGAGATTTGGAATTGAAATTCAATTTTAAATCCAAATATTTTTGTAGTATGAAACAGTGGATTTAGAATTGATGACTCAAATTCCAAATTCAAACCTCAATTCCAATATTCTATTATACCAAACACACCTTAATGTTTTTAACAAGATTATGAGCCTTGAAAACATCGAGTTTTTATTACTTTTTCATTTTAGTTAATCTTTAATTATATACGGGTATGTTTGGTAAAATGGATTTGAAATTGTAATTATATGGAATTGATTTGAAGTTATATTCAAATTCCAAATCAAGCAACTAAGGACGAAAAATAGATGGCTCATATCAAAACCCCAATCAACACAGCCTCAAATTCATCGAAACACCCAAAATCTAACCCACCACCAGTCTTGGGCGGACGGTTGCGGTGGAACGGCAAACGACAACCCACCACCGCCGCGAAACTTGCCCACCACAGTCGGTCCCATTACATCGATAGCCAAATCCGCCATCACTTCCCCAAATCAAGCAACTAAGGACAAATAAGATGTGGCCGAAAAATCATAATAATCAGATAGTGCAACTGTTATCAGTGTGGCTGCGATGACGGACAATGGAGGTCGAAGAAACAAGGGCAGAGAATGGAAAAGAAAATGTTATTGGTGCAAGCAGTTGAGCAATCGCAAGGGAAGGGCCAGATAATTTTGCATAGATTAACTCACTCAAATAGTGAATCTCACGCTTACCAAGACGGACTATGAAAGTAAACATGGGCCTCATCTGTTATACCAAACACAACACAAAATATTGTTGGGCCATGATAGAGGTATCTTATCGTGGTGAAACCGTGAAACCCACCACCAAACATCCCCTTATGCTTTAGGGCATCCAAAGTCGATGTATCTTAGCTATCTCTTAAATGAGTTTCACATCACTTTTTTCCCCATTTTTCACTTATCTTTTAACACCTATAATTATATCCCTTATCTATTCACTGTCTTTCACTATCTATGAGTCTCATCTATTATTTTTTAATCATTTCCTATTTCTTATATTAATTATATATTATATTTAAATTGAATATGCGATTAATTAGAAATACAAATTTCATTAAAAACTGAAAAGTACATAACTAAAATCCTAAAATTACATTATTGAAATTTAAAAACTATATCAATAAAGTTCTAAAACTATATAATTAAAGTGGGAAAAAATGAGGTATTTATAGGAGGGGATGTGGTAATAAAAGAAATAGTAAAAATACCTTTGGCAATGGCTAGGTAATAACAAGATTAAATAAAATTAGATTTTTTGAATTAAAAAAAAATCGAACAAAAATATGTCCACCCACATGTCCAGCGAGTAGGCAACATACGTTTCTTTGGTTGGTGGAGGGGGCACCAGCGCGTAGCAAGCTGGCTCGCCAGCTTTCCCTCCACCATGCAACGCCCCTCTACCACCGTATATAATATCTACGTTAGATTCACGAGAGAAGTAAAGGAATTTACTCCTACCATTTACTAAGTGGGTGGCAAAAAAGACGCAAGATGTATTTTCCACTCTATGCATCAATAGAAAAATGTGAAAAAATAGGGTTTCCCTAATGGAGACCGAATTCACCTAGTTCGATGGAATTATATAAAGATTAATATCTCGCAAAATATTGAAAATGGGTGTTTAGAGAAAATGTTGGGGGAAGACAATGAAAAGGTAAAAAATTCCAACCTATAAGAGAACCTCCAATTTATAAAAGTTTTTTAACGGATGGGCTTTCCCAATCCGTAGTCAACACGTGTAAGGTCGAGATCACACAAATTCAAAAACACGAAAAAGAACGACCCAAGTTAAAGGTGATTGTACCCGTAGGGACTACTACACGTGTCTCTCCTATAGTAGTAAAAGGTGATTGTCCTTGCCCGTAAACTTAGCAGAAAGTAATAGGGGCATAAAAAGTGTCTCCCCATCAATTAACAGATCGCCTATTCACAAAGGCGAGTAGACGGATTAAGATTTACTCCCGCTATTCTCTATTCACCTATAAATACCCCATACTTCATGCCGATGGGTACTCGACGAGCCTTTGAGCTTACTTAAGCATCGGAGTTTCTCCTCTGAGAACTCTTCCAGGCTTGTTTTGTAGGCCCCTGCACGAAGAACACCCCTCCGTCGTTTGTCCATCAAGCCTACACTCTCCTACATCAATGGCATAATCAATGGCCATCCTGTTATTTTCTTATTTTTCCAATATATCTCATTGTGAATCTTTGATCCAAATCCAATACGAATTTTGGTGTGAAGCCGCCTTAATACAAGATGAGTTAAGATTCGTATCCCAATATATAACCAGTAACACTTACATATTTTGTTAGTATTTACAAATATAAATATATTATTGAATATGAATTTCAATCATAATTACTACATATCTCATAAACTCAGGGTGAGACAATTCTAAGATGCCCAAAAGTTATTATTCCATAGCTAAGATTCTCCAGTTATTATATAATCTGGCATCCCATCATGAGAAATAAAGAAAATAAAATAACAATAGAATCCTATTCCTATAACCAAGATTTCATATCACAAATTTCATATCTACTAACCAATGAGATGCAATTAACATCTAATTCTCTAAGTAAATAAATGGAATGTCGACTATTAAGTCAATTATTCGCAATCATCATGACCCACTGTGTCGTGGAAAGCAGGTGTTTTTGACCGCGTAATCTTATCAAACTACAAGGACATAGACTATAGCCTCAGAAAAGTCTTTGAGTGCGTTTGTCCTTTGCCTCCTTTTTCCCTTTTATCTTCCCAACCAATTCCACCACTACATTTCCATACAATACATGGTTTATTTAATGGATATTTGTCATTTAAATCATAATTTTTCGTTGACTTCTGGTCAATTTCATAATTTTTGAAATTGGAACATAAAATCATAACTTTTGACATTTTCTCAATTATCCCATATATCAAAATTCCAGTGAATCTGGTGTGACACGTCAGCCGGAATTTCCGACGTGGACAAAACGTATGTTCTTCAAAACAGTGTCGTTGAGATAATTGTCATTTAAAATTTTAAATCATAACTTTTTCGTTGAATTTCGGCCGACACGTTACCACCAATTTCACTGAAATTTTGATATGTGGGATAATTGAGAGAATTTCAAAAATTGTGATTTTATGTTCCAGTTTCAAAAGTTATGAGATTGACCAAAAATCAACGAAAAGTTATGATTTATATGACAATTATCCTTTTATTTAATAATTGGACCTCCAATATACTATATATAATATATATGGCTATTGGAATATTGGCAAGTGGAAATATAATAAATTTTGTGATATTTAAAGAAGGATATGATTCCTATTTGTGGACAACACGTTTAATAATTTTATCATTCACAGCAAAAAAATATTACAATATCATGTGAATTTGCGAACCTCTCGTGAACTATCTGCACCTTGTCCTATCAGATAAATTGTATAGCCATTTGTTTGTATGGTTGAAAATATTTTATTTAATACAATGCATCCTTTGAGGCTTGCAACTTGGTAGAAATAAATTTGAATCTAATTAACCAACTAAATTTTGTAATAGTATATTAACCATTTCTGGTAGACTAAACCAGCAGAAGTGACGACGAAGCGCAACTTAGTTAATAAGACGTTTTATCTCAAAGTCTTCAATTAATTAAGTGGGAGGTTCGAATCATCTCAGATATGTACGTGTGGAGATGTGTGTGGGATATAACTAAAAAAACTAAGTGAATGTCAGATTCTTTAAGAGTGGGAAATCAACTACAAGATCGTAATATTAAATTAAAAGGATTCTTACTTAATTATAAAAATGGAGATTCTGTTTCTTTTTCAAAAGCTGTGATGATGCTTTACTTGTTCGCTGGAGAAGAGAAGAGAAGAGAAAGAGATTGCAATATGGTTTATAGAAAAAAGTTGTACTTTTTCACAAAATGAATTGTGTGAACTATGAGAAAGTTTTACTATGGTCGCTTCTAAATTTATGCCATAAATATGAGTATAGTGAAATTTCCTCTTACCCCCGCCGGAAAACCACAATGGTCGCCCCCTTTCTTAGCCGTCGGCCCATACTAAAGAAAAAGATGGCTGAAAATTTTAATTTAACGCAACTAATTTCACCCCCTCCTTTTTTCAATTATGAATCTGCCAC
>JAYDZE010565170.1:0-12340 GCA_034509125.1 Monilaria moniliformis
CCTTACAATACGACGTCGTTTTGCTAACCGATCGTTCATTCCACATAGATTTTTTGGTCTGTCAGCTTAGTTTCAATTTCTTCCAAATTTAGTTAGATGAGACAATTGATAATTTTAGAAATTTGTGATTTAATTTGGTTAGATGAGACAATTGAGAGTTTTTAAAAATTCGTGATTTGTTATTCAAATTTTGAAATGTGTGGGACAGACCAAAGTTGACCTATATTTCATGATTTTACAGGCAATTATCATTTTATAAAATAATGTTTTGTTAAAACTTTAAGGATATAAGCGCACATTCTTGTCACTACGACCCTAAAATGGCTAAGTAGTCAGTATATTAAAGATGTACGGAGCCAATAATTTCTGCAATCAAGTCCAATAACATTTATAATTTAATAATATGAAAAGTTCAGGATCAATATAAAATATAATTAGATGACTCACATTCTCAATTTAAAGGCAAACATAGAAATTTATTTTGGTAGGAGCTATATAATTTAAATTTTGAGTTCAAATTTTTGAAATAATTTCTATATTTTATTGTGATGATATGACCTTTTGCACAACAATTCACACAAAATACCGACAATTTTATGATGTTATGTGTGTCCGCTAATGCATCAACCTAATAATTGGACAGAAAACATCATATCAACTAAGCTGTGATTTATCATCGAAATTAATATACTTTTAATATATACTGAAATTATGCAAAGGAAAATTTTCAGAATTTGAATGAACTTTTGAAAATTTATATGAATAAAAATAATATATACCTATTAGAAATCAAACTATGAGGAGGCCTATATGCCCCCCTTGAGCTTAAGGGAAGTTTAGTGCGACACAATTTTAGATGTCAAATTCGTGAGATAAATTCAAACTCCAGAACATAACAATTAAATACGTCAATTAAAATCTAAATCTTAACATGTTCTATAAATTTTCATCCAGACAACTATCTCATATAACTTATCGTGTGGGATTATTATATTTTATCCATTGTTAATATTATTTGAGACACTTAATTAGTATAGAATATATACTCTTGACTGTTAAATGATTACTTCTATTATTGCACTTTCTAATCTATATCTATCTATCTATGTATAAGCTAAATTATTATTAAATATAGTTTCTTACCTAAATTCATTTTCATTAATAGTAATTAATCATTTTCTCTGTCATCTCTTTATGAACAAAATTCATTTTTAGCTATTTTGTTTCATATTTTGTATTTTGATTTTTCTTCCTTTTTTCTATTAATTTTTTATTTTGTGTTTGATTTTTTTTTCATGGCATTTTTAATAATTAATTATGATTTAATTAAACAAAGGTTGAGCATATAAATGTATCCATTTATTCAACATAATAAAAATATTAATGTGCTTTATAATAAGTACAATAAAAAATAAGTAATTTATTTTCAAAAAATTCAGATAATTAATTAATAGTTTATGCTTTTATTTTATCGAACAAATATACATGTATCTATCTACTACAATATATATATATATATATGGAAGCATCTGTAATATTATTATATTTATTTAATTCAAAAAAATATTATATAGTGTATTTATATTTTTTGTGATATGATTATATATTTCATACTCTATCCGTGACTTTGTCCCTTATAAGTTTTCTCATTTTGTCATTTTAGACTATTTCTAAAAAATTTGCATTTTTCACTTTTGGAAATTACCTCAACACTATCACTTATATTTTTCCTTCATTATATCAACATATTTACATAAAAATCAAGTAAGACTCATACGCTTACCTAATATTTATAATTAATTACAATACTCCTATAATAAATGTGAGATCCTTTTTTCTACTATATAAACATTTACCTAATATTTAGTAAAATTTGTTCTATAAAGTATGGAGACTTCCAAGGCATGTAGAAAGTATTAGCTTTCTTATAATACTCCATGTGTTCCTAGACAATAATCCTAGAAAAGATTTAATATAAATGATTGCGTATATTGTAAATGGTGAAATGATTCCATCTTAAAGATAGTGTTAGTAATGATTAATAATGCATGTATTGTGAATGGAAAAGTATGGTGGCATTGGTGGGACATGTGGTAGAAATGATAAATAAGTAGATATATTGATGGTGATATATTGTGGGGTAGTGTTTATAAATAGAAATGAATTAATTTTTGTAAACGTATCAAAATGGCAAAAAATGACTGCTATGGATAGAATATAATAAAAGTTCAAAATACTTTTAAATTTAACTTATATAATTGTAGTATATTATTTTATTTTAATTTCCTATTATTAACTTAATTTAATAATTATTATTGTTCATGGTGTGAAGGACTCTAGTTAGTTTTAAAAGCTCCCCTAATCTACAAATAGAGCATATCGCAATTTATTGGAAAAAGAAAATTATTTACAACAAAAAATTCAAGTAGGGAATTGTAACTCGCCAACCTGTGAGTCTGCGACAGCATTATGTCAAGTTTTACTCTGTTCGCTTAGAAGTTTATAAATTTTCAAAAATTATTTGATAAGTTAAGTTTAAAATAATTTATAAATTGTGAAAATAAGTTTTAATAATTTATAAACTTAAAAAAATAAGTTTTTCAATTCCAATTTATTTTTTCAAACGCTCATAAAAAATGCAAACTTGTTTTTTTCTTTCTATTTTGAAATCACGGCAAAATAAGCAAGAATTTAGGGGGAACGAGGCTCGAGAAAAACTAAAGTTAGAGAAGAAATATAGTGAAACGTGAAAACTTTATTTTTCAAATAAAAAGATACCTACTTTATTGACTTAATTTGTTATTACTTTCTTCCCCAAAACTCCTGGGTTAAATTATTCATGAAAACGAGAAAGAGCTCCAGCGTGAGAGGATCTCAACTGCAGTTCATAAAAAAAAATGAAAATCAAAGGTCGGGGTCGAATGGGTGGGTGGATGAGGGGATTTAGCCCCACCAATAATTTTTTTTATTATGTTATAATATCATGAAATATATTAATAACAATAGTGGAAATAGTCATTTTACTTAATTAATATATAAATAGTAATTAAAAGTTAAAAAGTTAGACATTTTCATATAAATAGACCATATTATCTTTAATGAAATTGTAAAAGAAAATCATGTTCATTCGAAAATCAAAGGTTTATGCGATCGCACGAATTGAATAATTTCACATGATAGTGCAAATTCATATGTCAAAATCAAAGATTCATGCGAAATCAAGGTTCCGCGCGACTACGCGAACTAAATGGTTCCGCGTAATAGTACAGATTCATACAAAAATTAGAGGTTCCCACGATCGCACAAATTGAGCGATTTCGTGTAAACTGAAAGTCGAAGGTTCATGTTGTTGGAGTTGTATACTACAAAACATGTTTTATAAGTTGCTTATTTATTAATAAATCTAAGAACTACTATTCTCCGGTACTTGTGAAGAGATGTTATTGTTGCATGATTTGTCTTTTAGAATCTTGCGATTATATTGTGAGCAAATATGGTTTGTGATTGTAATTGAGTAAGCAAGTTTATGTCTTCTACATTGTAGATTCAATGGTGATCGCATCATCACTAAAGGTCTCTCAGTCGGTGCCTTGCAGAAGAAAACGAAGTTTCACAGCCTAAATAGACTTAGACGGTCTATCGTGAAAGGTTGCAGTGTCAACCCAAAAGTTTCCTAACATTGAGAGACTAACGAAATTGGTGTAATATAGCACTGAATAGATCGCGTTGAGATAAGTCATTCTTGTTGATTACTGAAGGATGAGATCTCAATGATTATTTAATTCTTAATCCCCATATATAACATTGAACATATAGCATTAATTATGCATTGTTTTGACTTGTCAATAGGTGAGGGTTTTTCGTAACCTAAAGAAATCCTGACATTTTGGGCAGTGGTAATTAATGTCTAGTGATACTAGAATTGTTATTGCATTGATCATGTCCTACAGAGTCCAGGTTGATAATATCCACAAAAGGTGTTCGACAAAATGAATTCATTATACGAAACCCGGCCAGTTGGAATTTATTAAAGTATAATATATAATATTTTTGGACTAGACCATTCTTAGTAAAATATATTAATTAATTAAAACCAACAGTAGACTTAAATTAACTAATGGATATTATTATCTTAAATAGAAAAATAAATTAATTAAAAAGGAAGCCCGTATTATTTGTAATTTGGATTTTGACGGGTAAGTCAATATTAATTTCTATAGGAGTCCAAATTAATATTGTATTAGGCTTAAATAAAATTTGAGCTCAATTTAATTAGTAAAAGCCCAATAGGGAGGTCCAATCCAAATTTTATTGGATATCTAGCCTAGCCCATTACATATTCGATAAATAAGAGAATGGAGAATTGATCATGTAGAGAATTTAACACACAACACACGCCTAGGCGTGTTTTATCCTTGTTCTCTCTACTTAGTTTTCTTCATCACTCAATCTTATCGGGTTTGATAGTTTGTAGTCCACACTACATTCAAACCCTAAATTTGGGTAATAAGCTAGAAGATTCGAGGTGAAATCTTGAAGGAGTGATGAGAGTTGCAAGCCCTAGTCTACAAATAGAAAATTTGCAATTAAAGGTATATTCAAACTCTTAGATATCATGATCTAGGATTTCAAATTAATCAATTGTCAATTTGCATTCTAGGCAGATTTATTTGAATTGCGTGATAATTAAATTTTGAACATCATCCTATGGGATCCCAGGATTAGGAAATTCTTCATCGATTTCCCCGTCACATGTTAAATCAAAGTTTCATGCAATCGTGTGGATTGAACAATTTCGATCGCTCGAATTGAACTATTTCGCGTGAACCTTCAACTAAAATTATTATCATATTTCAGATTGCTTGTGGCTTTTAAGCAATAATTTATATATTTTTGCTAATATTAATATATTTTTAAATTTTGGCTAATGTTTAGATATTTACGAAGCAAAATGACTATTATATTTTTTTTGCCTCACGCACATTGGCCTCATCTGGCGCTGGGGTCTGCCGAGTGAAGCCTGACAAATCACGCCCTGCTCCCTCCCTCAACGCCCGTCCTGCTGCCAAGCAACCTCGTTCGTCGCTTGTGCACGATGAGCGCCCGGCGCAATGCCTCTCGGCACCATTCGTTGGAGCGCCATCGCTCGAACCTGGGGAGCCTCACCCACCCCCGTGCCGTTTGCGAGCGCCAACCTGCAGCAGATTGTCGGCTCGTGTGCGATGCCCCTGAGAACCCTACACACGGTGGCATAGTTGCTGCCTTCTTCAAGGCATCTCGCCCAGCCGACTGGTGCGGCGTTTAATAGACTTCTGCAAGTATTGTGTCGTTGCACGGACCCGACTCACCGTTCTTTGTATTCCTGGTTCTCAAATTCATTTCTCATTCAATGTCCAGACTATTCACAAAATGTGAGAAGCAAATGATTTATCATCTGTTTACGAAAGAAACCCAAGAATCTATTGGGAATCATACAAGATCGTTTAATCCTTTTTTCTTTGATTGATGGGTTAGAACTTCGTCAGGGTTCGAATTTAATTACATATAATATTTATAGAAAAAAATCATAGTCTACTACGACCAACCCTCGTGGGTTACAACGTGTCATAAACCAAGCAATTCAAAACCATCAAATGTGTATTTAAATCAGAACACTTTCTTATTGCAGAACAAAGACTGAATGGAAACCGTCGATTTCAAAGATCTAATGGATGCAAATATGCTACGTGGAATTTATATTTTATTTTATTTTTATTGAAATGGGTATTTTTGTCTATGCATTTAGTGCGCTAAATATTTCTTTCGTTTTTATGGGATGTGATCTTTCCATCAATTATGCGGTTATATCTCTAACCGATAATTAATGTATTATTATATTGATTTCGATTTTTTTATTTTTGGTATTTTAATTAAAGGTATATATATATATTATGTGATAGATTTTTTATATTCGGAAGTGTTATGATTACGTGCATTACGTTACATGATGATATGACTATTGTAATATGATAAAGGTAAAAATAGGACTAATGATGTTCGCCTGTACAATAACAATTTTACAAATTACATATCATTACATAGCTTATGATTAATCATCATAACAAATCAATAATATCATTATACGTTATCACTATAATTATCATACATAGTCAGTTAAGATTTTGAGATATTTTCAGAAAAAATATTGTTGATAGATTTAGTGGAGTTATGATTTCCATTTTTTATGGTAAGTGGATTATTTAATATGAGATTTGTAGTTAGATCTTCCATGATTTTAGTGGCCTCATTACATGAAACTTCTATTTTTAACCACACGTTTTTTTTTTGTTTTTTTTTTTTATTGTTATACCCTTATGCTGACATTGGCAATATTGTATATTGATACTCGGCGTAATCAAATCTTGTCCTTCTATTTCGTTATCGAATGGTGATTTGTTGGTCTTAGTTATGCAATAGGGTCATGGTTTGGCCCTAGTGCACCCCTACATATATATGTCCTATTGTCATGAAAATTAGATAACCTGCAAGGAAGAATCTAATAGTCCTATATCCAACTTAAACTACAAGCTACAACTGGCAGAGAAAGAGTAAAGCATCTAAAATTCAAAAATTAAAACCTATGATATGGCTTTGATGCCATTTGATGGAACCAATAAGGAGTTCAACTATCGAGATTTTATAGGATTAATATTTTGAATACTCATGTAAACCTAATTCTAATATCTACCTAGAACGCAAATAAAAACGTAGGTAAAACAGAATAATTGAGCCCTAACATGCTCATAGATTTTGATAATTTATCTCTTTGTGCAAAATCCTAGATTGTTGATTTCAGTTTAGATGGCTATAATTCCCACTGTTCTAATTCAATCTGACATCAAAATTCTTTTGTAGATTCAAATCTCATCAAAATAATTCGGAGCCCAATTTGAGCCCTCAAACGACCTTCTTTGCAGCTCAAACCTTTAAGACAATCTCTTCATCTTCGAGAAAGCTTCGTGTGGTGGCTAATTTTGCGTTAATTCGAGTTCTTTCAAAAACGTTAGTTCTACGAAAACTGTAAGATGTTGTTTTCTGCGAGAAAACTGCCTTCACGAAATTCGTATGGCGTCGTTCTTTGATTCATTCTCTGACAATGACTCAAGCTCCACACCATGTTTATGTGATCCATTCAACTTTTGGAACCTTCTAATATATTCCCTTCCTGCAGCTCGAGCATTGGATGAACAATGAGCTGACGAGCCTTGTACCATAGGGAATATGGGGCGCCGCCTTTATCTTTCTCTCTAGCAAATTTCGACTCCTCTCCTTGCAGTAGGAAGGGGACAAGAAAATTTCAGTTATTTTTTATGTGGAGAAGGTGCCCTATATGTCCTATTTATAGAATTTATGCACTAAGTTAGGGATTCTTTGGAAGTTTAGGATTGAGCCACCTAATGGGCTTAAATCTACTAAGTTAAGCCCAACTTAATTAAGTTCATTAATATTAATTCACTCCATTATTGAATTAATATTGCACTCACTGCCCTTATTCATATTATGAATATGGCTCATTTTAATTAATTATTTTTCATATTTAAGATCTTGAATATCTATCAATTAATTTAAACTTGATAATAGCTTTAATTAATTAATATATTTTCAAACTGTGGAATAACTCAAACATTTATTATTAGACTAGAAATAACCGGTCAAATTTTGTATAATAATCCTTTTCGAGCTACTCGATGGGATATCATCAACTCGGGCTCACTTGAGACACAATTCTATACAATAACAGTCTAGTACTTCTCGTAAACCGATTATGATTACCCGATGTACAAAGGGTTATGAAAAATCTATACTTTCAAATATATCAAAGCAGCGCATAATCAACCAAGTATACTCAACATTATTTACATAGATTGAGAAAAAAAAAATCACTGAGACCTCATTCTTCACTATCATCAGAGAACAACTTATCTCACTGTGAATTTCATTTCAATGCAACAAGTGCGCCAATATCGTTTTGTTAGCTAACACAAGCGTAACATCGGATTGATATTGGAGTCTTTCACAATAGATTTTCGAGATCTATTTGGATTGTGAACTTACTTATTTACAAAGAACTAACTATTGATCTTATGTGATTTTGGATCTATCTTGAAGTCTACAATATAGAAGATGGACTTATTTGGGCATAATATAACATAATATAAAAGACAAATCTATAATAATAATATCTCATTTTCAAGATAGTGGATAATAAAATTCTCGATACAGAAGCAACTTTAAAATATGCTTTCTCATATATAAACCCAACATTATTTCCTAAACTCGCATTAAAAAAAAGACTATAATTACCAGTTAATTAAACCCATAAAAATCAAAGTTAGAAAATCAAGATTTAGCATTATACTGGATTTGGACTAAGCATTGCAGTCTGACTGGATCAAATTAATACAAACTTTTCCTCTTGTAATAAGTAAAACTTAAATTTAGAACATTGACCTTTATATCATCTGCTATTATTATAAAAATATTATGTCGTTATTTTTCATAATGCATTTTTTTGATAACAACGGATATTAACTCTCTGTAAACTATTTATAAAATGTCACAAACAATATCAAGAAATTCAAATATGCAAATTAAAGTTACAAAGGGACCACAAACTTAGTAGAGGTGCCAATTTGTATTAGGTTTTGAGTTGCCCACAATTATTAATTTGTACTAAAAAGTTATGATTAAAGCTGCCATTTAATCCTTTGTCTATTTCTTCAACAACGCAACAACCTGTCGAAAGCGAAATTCCTCCTACTTTCGAATCTCTTAGCCGTTTAATATTGCTTTTTCTTCTGCAACCAATCATACAATGATAATCACGTTATAATTCAAAACTATGTCGACCATAGTTATTTTCTAGCTTAGCCTACCATTTTATAGTTCACAAGCATTGCTAAAACTTCTTTTCCAATAAACTAAAAAGTTGTTGATTATATTAGAGTAGATGGTGGTATATAGTTGAGACAATTGCATTTGTGTTTCAAATTAATTAATGTAAGTTAGGTAGGTTGATCATAATTTTTTCGTATTTGAGATATTCATCGATGCCATCATATATAAGCTCATAGTGTTTCGACCTAGAAATATTAGTAGAATTCAAATGTGTGATCTTTCAACTACAGATTTACTATCTCATTACTAGGTCATTGGACACAGGACATTAGTTAATATGTAACAATGTAAGATTTTAGTAATCTCACTTTAGAATCAATGATTAATTATTCTTTTTGACACAATAAGTAATATTATCCTTCAAAGATATCATTAGATCAATACAATTGATATATATATATACACTTTGCTGTTAATCTAGAAAGAAAGTTATAACTCACGCTATATAAATATATATAAAACAATTAATTGAAAAAAACAAAGTCATTATGAATTTTTCTTGACCTTACAAAAAAGAGAAATAAAAAGTCAAGAAATTGGGGATTACGAAATTGAAAGAGAGAGGATGTGGAGAGTTGAATGAGTTAGACACCACCAGCCAGCCACCATTTTCTCTTCCCTCCGCACGTTTTTACAAAATACTAGTGCAAATAATTAGTTTAAATAGTTAATTTTCTGTATTTTTAATTTATAGTGTGTTTATATATAATATAACAATACCTTGCAAAATTACTAAATTATGCTTCAAATACATGAGCTCCTCCTTCTGAGTCATAGTAAACAACATTTAAAATAGAGGGGATCTCATGCGTTAATGAATTTATTTTGCTATGAAAGAATAAAGGGAAAAATGCTTGTTATCACGTTGTGTTCACGTGTTAAGGTAACCGTATCGTGTGATTATCGTGTCGATACAAAACTTGAAATAATAGCAAGAACTCTCACCGTTGATGAATAACCAAATTTCCAAATTTCTATAGAAATTCCAGCCCATAATCTACAAAAAGCAAAATTATCGAAAATATATATAAATATTAGGCCCCAAGGCCCATACGATTAGTAAATGCCCTTATTTTGTTCGGCCTCATAAGATTACACTATTACATTTTAGCAGTACCAGACGGGCCATGGCCCATGTATGCTCTTGCGAGTATTATTTTTGCTAAAGAAATTATTAATATTATTTTTAGGTACTTTCTATTCATGATTTAATGAAATTCTCTCACGAAGCCTTTTGCATTTTCATTTAATTAGTCTAAAGTAGATGTAGAAATGCCACTAAGTTACAAGATTTATGTATAATGGTTACTTACATTAATTAATTTCCATATGAATGAAACCATACTACTTTGAGAGTGGTAAGCTGGGACGGAGTTGGAATTGAACCTAGCTATATGACACTAGAAGTGATATAATTTCTTATATCCTTATAACTTGATTTAATCAATTTATATTATTAAAAAAAAAACTTGACATCTATCCAATTTAAAGAATATCATAAAATTGGGCTAGGCACGAAGCTTGACTAGTAAAATATAGTGTAAAAGAAAGCTACACAAACTTTTTATATTAAATTTCAAATAAACTAAACCTTGAGCCCTAGAGCTAGATAGAAATATAAATAGTAGGAACTTTATGTTAGGATCAATAATTAGTTAACTATTAAATAGATGATGTGGTTTAATGAGTCAGCAAGAAATTGAATAATCGACCCCAATAATCCAATTGGAATAATTATTGTTAAGTCAATTATTTAATAAGCAGCGAAATTTATTTTATACAATTATTATTGCACGCATCATGCAAGTGTCTAAAATTAAAGCAACTTTATGTTAGGATCAATGAACAAAATTTCCAGGATTTTTCCATCACATTTTTAATTAGAACCTATGCACTAAAAATTATGAATCGTCTACTTTACCATTAGCTCTTTTCTATGGAAATTTTAGAAGCGTATATATGTCATAATGATCGTTGTCCTAAATTTCCTTTGTAATTATATATATTTATTTACAAAATAAAGAGCACGAAACACCGGACTCGAAAAATATGGCATAATTGGGGAAATATTTTACCTGATAATATTTTATTAATATAAATTAAAAATTAATAAATATGTGCATATACATTTTCTAAGGAATTTTTCATATAATTGTGAAATCTTATATAAGTGGTTATGAGCCTTACAGATTCACTATATTTTAAATGAGTGGTTACATGGGCAGCTAATTAATATGATTTGTTGACAAATCTTAACATCAAAATTCATTTAGTCGAAGACTTGCAAATTGTATAAGATGTGCAAATATGCATATGCAGACTCTTATAAAATTAAAGGTCATTGGCACTTACGGAGGCACAAATATTGTTTCTCAAATGGCCCATTTATTACCTCGTGGAAATCCGCAACTCCTTCGCTACGCACTTAATAAAATTTCACTAATGTATAGCAACTTAGAAACCACATAAAAAGATAAATTATACTTCAAAGCTATCATATGTAATATGTTCAGACAAATAGAAGCGTTAGTGGATATTGTGTTACTTGCAGTTTCTTAGACTGTGTATGTATATAATAAAGCGAGCAAAAGGCTAAGAGCATGATTGATATGCAAGAATGGAATGATGATTCCTAAGTTCATTGTCGATCCAATGGCTGATACGATTTTTCAAGTAGGAACTAATGATTATTCCCAAAGAAATGCCTATTCCCATGAACATGAAATTACTCAAAAATAAATTTTACTTCTTTTCTAAATAAAGTTATTCTTTTTTGACATAATAATAATAGTAATATAAAAATTATATAATTAAATAATAATAATAATAATAAAAGTAATAAATAGTAATAGTCATATTAAAATAAAAAATATAAAAATATATTAATAATGATATTAAACACTGATTTGATAATTATAATAATGATTGTATAAAAAATCATATTATTAAATAATAACATAATAGTAATAATAATAAATAATAGGAACAAAATCATAAAAAACAATTTTATTAATTAATAATAATATAATTAGATATTGATAATAATATATAAAAATTATTGGAATAAGTAATGGTCATAATAATATTAAAATAATATATATAATAATAATGATGCGTATTTTAGAGTATATATTTGAATTCCAATTAATTACATACAAGTTATAAAATACCCTAAAATCACTTCTAACTGCAAGATAACAGTGTCAAAAGTAGCAATTAGGGGTCGAACCCACAGGGAGGTGGAATGGTTGTTTAACCCAAAAAAATAAAATTAAAAAGAAGATTTTGAAAAACACAATAAAATAAAGAAGCTGAAAATAAATGACCAAAGAAAATCAAAAGCAACAATTGGTTTCAATAAGATGGAAAAGATTATCCCTAATATGTTTCAGATGATTATTGT
>JAYDZE010565181.1:0-12339 GCA_034509125.1 Monilaria moniliformis
CGAAAACCCCTATTCGGCGATCTTATCACACCGGAAATTCGTAATTTTAACTCGGGCCATTTTAGGGATATTACAAAAAATGGGACCCATGAATAGTGAAGTGAAGGGATGAGATAATGATAGGGTTATGGGTGTAAAGTGTTGAGGGGAAAAAATGGACAGGAGCCATGAATAATGTAGTCAGGTGATGACTAAGGGACAATATTTCCGATGCCCGTAACTTCTTTAACTTATGCATGAGTAAATTTTAATTGTTAATTGATAAAATCCAAAATCAATAAATATTAATTAAAATTATAATCAGTTCCCAACTAACCCTCTATGGCCATCCACATTCAAGCCCCCAAAAATTAAGTCACAACTCAATTTTTAGCTATCAAATCATCATTTCACTTTTAAGCTATAACACACATAATCCAATCCCCAAATTTCAACCCCAAATTGAGCCAGAATCCCATTTTTTATATTCATCAATTTTTTAATCCTCCAATATCATATATATATTTAAATTGCGATTTTTGTAAAATCATAACAAATGACTAAAAATTCAAAAAATATTTAATTCAAATTACTATAGATACAAAAAATTACTTAATTAAATACTGAAAATTACATCATTATAATTTCTAACGTTACATAAGTTAAAAACCATAAATTACTTAATTAAAAAAATACAAAATCTAAAGTCCTAGTTTTTTTAGCAGTAGCTTAATTAAGGCTTCATGCTATTGCTTTCTGGTTTTAGTCATCACCGACATCTTTGTCAAGCGCTTTTGTGTATTGCTTGATCAATATCATTTGACCAGTCGTCTCCAAGGCTGGATCTGAGTCGGAAGATTCGTCGGTGGGTGCATTGCTCGCCTTCGCTTTTTCCATTCGCCTTCCTCTTTGCCACATTCTAACCCATAGGACGGGTTTCCTGCGTCAGCTGTGTGCCAAAACTCTCTTCTATTATCATATTCAAATCGAAGGCATCGACGTCCAAGTTAGTTGAGTATTGTCCGGTAGCAAAGAGCCTAGTCTTTTGGAGCCAGATGAAGAATCTGAACCGTAGGAAAAAGTTCAGATGGTTCTGAACAATTGTCAACACCTCCTCATATTTGAATGGTTTATTTTCATTGTTGTAGAAGACAACGTGAGCCTGTTCTCGAATACCTTCCCTACTATGGCTGCTCGGCCAAATTGTTGATGGAGCCGGCGAATTTGAGATATCCTCCTGCACCCGGCCCCAATGCTTGGTCGTAATCATGCTCGAGCGCCCATATCGATTTCAGATCGTTGTACTTTTCCGCGATCTTCTCCCAAAAAACTCGAACCCTTTGTCCATTGCTGATCTATGAGTCTCCTGAGATGTCGACGTAGCACTTATCTGATACCTTTCTCTCCTCCAACCCATACTTCTTCACACTTCATGCACAGTGGAATCCGCCTTCTTCCCTTTCTGTTTTGCCGAAGTGGATGGTTGCACTAGAGGTGATGGTTGTATCTCGTCGCTTGGCTGCAAATCGTCGACATCGTAGTCGTTGACGTGGATCGCCGGGAGGTCGAGGAGACTTTCTTTCAACCTCGCTACCGAAAAGGATAAGGAATTATCCGGAGCCACATTCCAACTTTGTGGTTTTTGTGGATCCCAATATTTTCACGAAAAAATGATACAAAATTGATGAAAAAATTTGATAGGAAAATTCATCAAATTTGGATCCATAGCAACAAAATGAATTGAGACGGAGGAGAATTGAGAATGAAAATTGTGAATAATTTTTGAATGAGAATTGAGAAGTGAGTTGATATATATATAGAAGGAAATTTAATAAAAAAATAAAAAAAGAACCCCCACGTGACCCCCAACCCATCTATGCAAGTTTGACCAGCCATTCGTAAATTACATTTATTAAAGTTAATTAAATTAATATATTAAAAATCGATTTAGAAAAAGAAATTCGGCCACGGCTCACACAGCGTGTGCCGCGGGCAATCTTAAAAGAATCTACCATTGTCATTCTAAAAATCTATGTTTCTAGGGAAATAAAGATATAAATGTTGATAAGTGCAAGATATCAGTCTCAAATCCTACGATTTTAATGCACCAATAAAGCAATACATATGTCGCGGGCTTGGAAATAAACGTAAAATAGAAAAGCTAAAAAGAGAAATTACCATTCTTAACAACTCTTCACACAAGTATAAATATCAAAGTAATCGAGCCCTTCAATTCAATATCTCTACATTGAGTTGTGCCCTCGACTCGATTCAGTCGTGGCGGTTTCTCAAGAATTCCCAATTCCCAAAAAATCACAAGAATTTCATTTAAAAAATTATAAATAAAAAAATCTCACCGAACAAATTCCTTGAACAAAGAATAGAGTAAACACACATAACCAGCAGCAGAAATTGAAGAAAATGCACACGTACGCAATATTGCACCTTTCAATTAATGAGTGAATGCCCAAAAAACCTTCTACGCTTTTCTATTCTTTTTTTTTTTTTTGGCCGAACCCCACTTGTAACTGGAAACACAGAATCAGAACACGAGGGCAGTGTTGTTTGAATGTTCTATATTTTCTTGATTTATGTTTATCTTAATATATATTTATATCTCCTCGTATCTATTACGTTTATTTTTTCAGCGTTTAAGGAAACTGGGAATATTTTGTGTGTGTTTTGTTGGAGGAAGTAGGTTTATTGGGTTAGTTCTACTTTGCAGATCCAAGCCAATATCAAGAAGTTGTTCATTGCCCGCAATTTGGAAGCTTTTTTCCTCTTAGAGTTTTTTATTTGGTAACTCGTCTGAATCTGGTTGTGTTTGTGGTTGGTCTTGTAATGCTGATCATGTTTTAATGTTGTTTGATTGAATATTGGTTTAGTTAAACAGCAAGGGATTTGTAAAAAGATGTGATCTTTATGCTGCTATGATTTAGTTGGTCATGTGAACTAGGGAGATTTGCAACCAATCTGTTGTTTATTGGATTTGCCAGTGCATTGCCTGCCATTTGGTAGTTAAGCTGAATCGACACGACTTCCTCCAATGATTTTAACTAGTATGACATTGAGCTTGTTAGGATATTGTCTATATAAGTTTGGTTCTGTTGTTTTGCTCTTTTTGTTATTAATTTCCTAATTTTTTCTGCTTCTGGTTACTTCTTTGTGTAGGCTATTAATTTGATTATGAGGTATATTATGATAAGTTGAAGTCATGAGAAGCTTGTTTGCTAGTGGCTATTGTGGTTTTCTGAGGTTGAAACTACCTCCAACCCAGCGTATTGAAGAAAATTTATTTGTTACATATTGTAAGAAATTGCAACTCCTCAAAGATGTAATTGATTGCTTTTTTAAAGGTGATTTTGCAGAAGTGATGCAATAAGTTTAAACATGACGTGTTTCTGTCCTTAAATTGCCTGCATTTGAGCTAACTTATGCTATTCTTTCCTATATTTGATTCTGCACTTTCATGCTGTGTTTCCTGATCATTTGACCAATATAATAGTCTTCCTTTCCACTTCAGAAGAAAGTATAGTATCAATGGGTAAAGATGCCTATGGTGATGAATTAACTCATCGGAAACATGGGCTCTTGAAAGATCAAGTTCGGTTAGTAAAGAGGAAGGACTCGGACCGCTATGAGGTTGCCCCAATTCCTGATAATTTGTCTTTTGAGAAAGGGTTTTTCGCTGTAGTTCGCGCTTGCCAGTTGTTGGCACAAAAAAATGAAGGACTCATATTAATAGGAGTAGCTGGTCCCTCTGGAGCTGGCAAGACTGTGTTTACAGAGAAGATACTTAACTTTATGCCAAGCATTGCTGTAATTTCAATGGACAACTACAATGATGCAAGTCGAATTATAGATGGAAACTTTGATGGTACAGTATATTCGTTAATTTTACTCTTTGCTCAAAAACCTCTGTCTCCACTACTCACTGCTATTCGGTTGGGATTCTTCTTATATGTTGAGTTTGCTACTGGACTTCATAGAACTCTTTTATGAAATGCTGATACCTGACCTTTAAACTTTAGTTTGCCATCTGTGCAGATTCACTATATATGAACTGATGACATGTTCCTTTGTTGTATCAAACAAACAGATCCACGTTTGACAGACTACGACACTTTGCTTAAAAACATTTGCGACCTCAAGGAAGGGAAGCCAGTTGATGTCCCAATATATGATTTCAAGTCCAGCTCTCGCACGGGATACAGGTCTTCAATCTCCTTGAATTGTCTTGCTTAATTTAATTGATCCTGATTAGTTAAGGCCTTTATTGCTCATCTGTGACATTTTTGTCGTGGTTATGACTGTTTAAGAGCCTTCTTTTGTTATGAGTTCTCTTATCTGGTTATTCACGGGCTTGATTGTCTGTTGACCTTTACAAATCTCAAATATTCAGTTAATATAATTGCTTGTATCCTTGAGCGTTGTTAGGATACTCCAATTAGGTTAGTAAACCTTGGAATCATTGACTAGCTTAAACTACTATGTTATTGTTCATCATTGGCATCTATTTCTCATCTGTCATGATTACTAGTTTTACTCTCTTTTCTGGGTGCTCGGCATTGCCTTTTATAAAGGGTAAAAATTGAAATGTCATGGAAATCTATAGCAGGGTCTATATGATTGCATGATTGATTGCCCTCTATTATCTATTGCTTTTTGATTTCATGAAATGACACCGTGATGACAGGACAGTTGAAGTTCCAAGCTCTCGCATTGTGATTATAGAGGGCATCTATGCTTTAAGTGAAAAACTTCGCCCTTTTCTGGATCTCCGGGTGTCTGTGACTGGTGGCGTTCACTTTGATCTTGTTAAAAGAGTTTTACGAGACATTCAACGTGCTGGACAGGAACCCGAAGAAATAATACACCAAATATCTGAAACAGTGTGTAATCCTGATCCTTAAGCTAGATATGGTATTAAGTACCTTATATCTTTTCTGGAAGTTCTCAGTTAGACTTGTCTGCAGGTGTATCCAATGTATAAGGCTTTTATTGAGCCTGACCTCCGCACTGCGCATATAAAAATTATCAACAAATTTAACCCATTTACTGGATTCCAGTGCCCCACTTATATACTTAAGGTAACCTTCTATCCTATAAGTTTCGAGCTTAGAGGGTGTTCCATTAACTCTGTCTAAAAAATACCAACTCTACAAACTTTGAATAAAATCTTTTATAGAGCTTATAAGCTCACCCTGTATCATTTACTCTAATTGATGCTTTAGTCAAAAAGGGATTTGTTATAGTAGTTTTTACTTTGGTTACCATAGATAACTGTTTGGTACATGCTTTTTTAGTCTACAAAAAATGTGACTGAGGAGGAAATCAAAGCTGTCATGTCCAAAGATCATACAGAAAGCACCGAACAGACTTATGACATATATCTTCTACCTCCTGGTGAAGATCCAGAGACCTGCCAATCTTACCTGAGGATGCGCAATAAAGATGGACAGTACAATCTCATGTTTGAGGTCTGCTTCAATGGCCACTACACTGTAATTTCAGATAGTATTCCTTATTATGTTGCCATTGCATTTTTGCTAGTTTCTCTCTCTCTCTCTCTCAACACACATACACAACATGTATATCGACTATGCTTAGTAAATTGTATTAACTGCTATGATATTGCATGCAAGAACTACATTAACTTAAAAAGGATGTTCAAAGAACAATAAGAACAGAGTTCAGACAAAATAAACTTGGTTTCATGTCGTGCGCTCTGAATCAATTGTGGTAATTTGTTGTTTGGCTTTTGAAGTTAGTTTTTTTGATCTAATCACAGTTGAGGTTTACTTGTATACTCTTTTAGCCATATAATGTTGTACATTTTTTTATTGTGAACCTTAAGTTCCTGATCCCTCTGAATTATCTGTTTCTCCTTTGGATGGATGATTTAATTCCCCAACTCCAGAAAATCCTTCAGGAATCCAGATGCATAAATTAAAATTATAGATGTTCTGATTATCTCCCTACTGTGATCTTGTTGTTGTGTTACTTATAAACTGTATCTGCTTAATCTCACTATTAATGTGTTTATGCTTTGCTCTCTATCTCATAATCATCTAATAGTTACTAAGAAATGTGGCAGCTATTGGAATGATGAGTTTCTTTTGTTTTCTTTAACAATTGGATGATGAAAGATCATAATTCAATATAACATCAGGAACAAATTTTTTAGGGTTGTCTAAAATATGAATATGATTTTCATTTTAGGAATGGGTCAATGACTCTCCATTTGTCATATCGCCAAGAATAACATTTGAAGTTAGTGTCCGGCTCCTCGGTGGGTTAATGGCTTTGGGATACACAATTGCAGCCATTCTCAAACGAAGTAGCCATGTCTTTTGTGACGAAAGGGTCTGTGTAAAGATCGATTGGCTGGAGCAGTTAAATCGCCATTATCTTCAGGTGGCACACTTGTCTTTATATGCATTTTCCCTTCCTTTCTTCTCTATTATCAACTTAGCTCTCACACGCTTATAGTTCTCTCAAGTTCAATCTCGTTGCCTATCCTTTATTTTTGGTATTCAAGAATTTTATGGAGTACGTGTCACACTCAAGTGCAGTTGCTATATGTTTGCATTGTTACCCTTGGCCATTTGTCTGTCTGTTCGAAGATTTGCTGGTGTGTTTTTCCTATGTAGTTGGATAAAGATATATCTGATTTTTGGAACAGGTGCAAGGTAGAGACCGCCTGATTGTAAAATGTGTGGCAGATCAACTAGGGTTGGATGGTTCGTACGTTCCAAGAACATATATCGAACAAATACAGCTGGAGAAACTTGTTAACGAGGTTATGGTATGTTTGATCTAGCCCTCGTTAATGCCATCTTCAGTACGGTAGTCCTAATTGAAAAATCTCGGCAGGCATTGCCTGATGATTTGAAGACCAAGCTGAGCTTAGATGAGGACTGTGCCTCGAGCCCAAAAGAAGCGCTTTCTCGAGCCTCAGCAGAAAGGGCAGCAGCAAGAACAAAACATCTTAGGAGGTACATTTCCCATCCTAGGCGTTGGTCCGCATTACACATGCCTGGCCTTGATCTTTACAGCTGAAGAATGATTTAGCTATATAAACAATATATTCGATATTCTGTGTGACGCTGATGCAATTAAAGTAGGTTATTTGTCTTGATTAATTAGTTTCCGGTTTCTTAAATCATCGAACTGGTGATTTTCTTTTCGCAGTGCCTTTTCGCATTCATATTCATCAAACAGGGACAAAAACTTTTCCAAAATTAACAGAAGATTCGAGGATAGGACAGCAGACTCACAAACAACGCTATCCAATCAGGTACTGTTCGATCCTTGTGAGCAATCATCCGCTAACTTTGGTTAGATTTTATTATTGATTTCATTTTTTTGTTGACACATTTCAGGGAGCTGCGGCACAGCTATCAGAACAGATTTCTACCCTGAACGACCGGATGGATGATTTCACATCTCGTGTTGAAGAGCTAAATTCCAAGTTGATTAGCAAGAAACCTTCGCCTAGTTCGCAAAACATAGCACAAGCAGAAGTCCCTAATGGCTCAGCTCCGACTTCTTACTTCATTTCCGGGTTAGAGAATGGATCCCTAACTGGATCAATGATGCCTAATTCTTTGTCTTCGTCTCAGTTAGCAAAAGACGTGTCTTTCCTTGAAGAGGTGCCATCTTAGTTTCTCACATTGAAATCCAACTGATATCGACTACCAATACTAATCTACAGTTCATTCCAATTTCTTTACAGCTAACAAGTATAGCTCGAGGCCAACGCCAAGTAATCCTTCAGTTGGAGAGCCTCAGCAGTCTTCTCTGTGAAAGGCTGGGAGAGAGGTCGGGTCGTGACAGAAGGCGCAGCAGAGGTGAGATTACCGGTAACAATTCAAGTAAAGTTTTCATGATATTGGCTTCAGTAGCAGTTGGTGGTCTGGGAATATGTTTGTTCAAGGGCCTTTCGTCCCGGAATTGAGTATAAATCGTCCGAAACTAATTCAAATTCGACATGTACATTTTAGTTCATCGTTCATGTCACTCGATGGGTTGATCTTTATTGATTTCCCACGCTGATTGTTTTGCACACGCTCACCCTTCTTGTCGGGAGTATAGACTTGGCACCGATCCGTTGGATTGGTGCTTTTGGCTCGTTAAGAGGCGTATCGCGCCTCCTGGGTCTTGAAATTGAGTTATGTAATAACTGAAGGGTGTGGTTGAGCAAATTTTGTAGTAGTATGCGATATTTTGTGGTCTTCTGCATTTTCTTCTAATGGTAAAAGGTGAAACTGACAGAAAAGCCTGCTTGAAACTGTCTATTGCTATGAATTTGTAGTTTTACAGATTGTGTTTCACTGATGTTGGAAAAATCAATCAATATTAATGAAGTAAATACAGATGACTAATAGATTAAATTTTGCTTGTTATTGGCACTTTGTTTCTTTCTCTTGCCCTAACAATTATGAGTATTTGTTGATGCTAAAGCTCCAATAATGAATCAATGTTATTTTGTCGGAACAAATAAAGAATTTTATTCTGGGGCCGTCAACTCAAATCAATATTAGATGTTCAAATTCCAGCATATGCCATTTCAAGGTCAGCCCTCATTAAAAGTAAAAGTCAGTTAAAAAGTCAACTCAAAATTTACTAAATACCTTTTTTGTGGGGGAAAACGTGGTTTTGGACTGGTAAGTAAACACTGGACCATCATGTCAATTCAGTCGGTATTGTCAATAAAAAAGAAATTACGCATACAATCATTCTATTATTTATTCGAGTTTCATCGGTCCAAATCATTCCATAATTTATTCGGGTTTAAGTAAATACTTTTTTGTAATTGTAAATCAAAAGAGAAGTTGATTTGATATAACATATACGCGTTATCACTGTCACTATTTTATAAGGTTAGTTGCGTTTAAATACATAAATTGAATTATCTTCACATTTTAGTTTTTAATTAATTATATTTTTCTGGTAAATAATATATGAACTATTTTTTTAATTTTTTTTTGACATAGTTCAAATTTCGTTAGCCCATAATTCGGTTCCCCGGAGTCCGATGTAAAATCTTGAGTTATTATTGAAATGCACTCACTTGTAGCTTTTTAATATTGCATACAATATTCGGTTTTTGGTAATCGAAAGTGGTCTACAAAATAGTATGAAACTTGTTGTCACGTAACTTTTTTTTTGTCTGAATTTGAATTATGTAACACCTACCATTATAAATGTATCGTCGGAAGTCTTTCCAATGGTACATTTGAATTTCACATCAGATTTCGAAAAATCGATTTATTGGCTAAAGAAATTTGGAATCATGTCAAATTTCAAAAAATTAAAAGTTCATGTATTTTTTTACTAAAAAAACAGAGTTAGTTGAAAATCAAAATATGACTATATATTATGTATTTATAGGCAAATTAATTCATTTTAAAATGACACACTCTTTATATATATATATATATATATATATATATTTTTTTTTTTGTATAAAAAAGTTGCACTTTTAATATGTTAAGTATAATATGTGTTTGTAGCAATGTGAAACTGTTTAGTTGATGGAATGACAATATTATTATTAGAAAGTTATAAGTTCCAAGTACAATATGTACTCATGCGATGGTGACTGCGGACGTTTATATGTTTAAATATATTACTTAAAAAATTCTTATAATAAACTTTTTTTTTTGTAAGTTTAAATTGTTAAATTACACACCTTAATTAATTAACTATTTGAAATTTTGTGAAGGGACCACTAGTCGCAGATGTCACTGTAATATTCTCGAAAGGTGAAAAACAAAGCAAACAAAACCACTTGAAACCATAAACACGATAATTCACAACACTCACGCTTATTAGTTTCCTTCGTCTCTCCACAGGTCTATTTTTCGATCCGTCGCTCACTTTTTACACGTTTCGTACGTTAATTCAAGCAGAATTCCACATTGTTACTTCAGCGCAGCCTATGAATGTAAAATGATTTTAAAGAATTATACGTTTTGAGGTGAAACATTAACTAGAGAAAGTGTTTGGAGAGAAAGGAATGAGTTTTTTTCTCCTTCTAAATATAGCGCATTATAAGATAAAAGTTTCTTATATGGTGGAACTTATATTAAAATTTTCGGAATGGATTAGACGTGAGACCGTCTTGCGTCTTCACTTAAGTGAAGACGCGAGATTGTTACGCGTCCCACATGAAGCGCTGCGTTTTGATTAGGGCGGACTGAAGACAACGAGATGATTATGCATCTTCCAGGTGACGCAAAACCATCTCGCGTCTCACCCTGTTCTATACAGACACGAGATTAGGGAAAAAATCCCACAATTTCGAATTCAATTATCTGAAAATCGATGCAATTCGTCCAAAAATCGTTCGTCAACTGCTGAATTTTGCTTCTGCATCCGTAGGTATGTTGTATTATACTTGTTATTACGTTTTCTTATGAATAATTATTACATGTTTTATTAGTTTTAATAGATTTAGGGTTTGATTGAATGTTGGAAAATTTAGCTATGTTAAGATTGATTTTGATAATTTTGATGATTATTGTAGTGTATTAAGTTGTTAGATGCGTTGTAGGGTAATTTGTTTTAGAATTGATATTGAATTGTCGTCCATATTATGGTTTGACTGAATGTTGGAAATTTTAGTTATGTTTTGGTTGATTTTGATAAATTGAATAGTTATTGTAGTGCATATTAGATTAGATTATTGTAGTGCATATGTTGATTTAGTTAGATTTAGGGTGGAAAAAAATACCGAAATACCGATATACCGGACTTACCGTACCGAAAAAATACCGAAAATACCGAAATTTTCGGTATGGTATGATACCGTACCGGAAGGTTACGGTACGGTAAAGGTATGGAATTCTGTATACCGCCGGTATATACCAAAAAATACGGTATATACCGAAATTTTGGTATATACCGTATTTTTCGGTATATACCGTTATACGGTATATACCGGTATACGGTATATACCGCATGTTTGTGATATACCGTTATATATATATATATATTAAATAAATTCTAAAAAATAATTAAATAAACATTGTTTTATTTGCAAACCCTAGCTATTTCACATTCACCACATTACCCACCCACACGTTAGCTCTGCTTAGCGGCGCCTCCAAAGTTCCAAACTCCCAAGTGACGTCCCAACCAAATCCTCTCAGCTTCACCGCCGGCGTCGCCTTGCCACCGTCGGCGTCGGCACAGATCCATCGTCTTCCCATCTCCAACTCGAACTCTAGAGTCCAAACCAGAAGCTGTTGCCCGCCGCCCGCCGCCATCGAGTTTCCTATCTTCAGGCTGTAAGGTGAGATTCTTTTATGGATTGATTTGCTTTTATATACATGTATTTGATTTGATATGTGTAATTTTCAAAGTCTAATTTCTTGTATTAATTTTGTAACTGCTAATTAGGATTGTATATGACCACTTTTTAGTATTTAATTTCAATTGTGTTAAAAGTACTAATAATATATTTGTAACTGCTAATTAGGATCTGATATTTTTGGTGAACTTTTTTGTCGAGTGTTAAAGTTCAAATCAAAGTGGTAATAAGTATGCAGCCTCTTTCTCCATATTTCCAACTTGTTGCATTTGTTTATGCACAAACATCTAAAACTAAAACTTGTTTTAAGAAATTAAGGAGTCGACCTTTTCTTGGAAAAACAGGTCCTTGTTTAGTCGATATTCAACATAAAGAACCTTAATATCTCGATGGTTGTCAACTGCTTATTTATCGGTCGATGCAGGCATTGGAAGCAATAAGGAAATTGCTCAAGAATCAAGATAGCAGATGCTGAGCTATAATCCGTGCTATTATTCAACTCAAATTCTTCTGAGTTCACATATTTTTGACTGTGAGAAAAACTTAGATATGAAAGACTACTGTTTGAAGCAGAATGTGTTATCTGTAAAATTCTTTCCTATTTTTTCGGTTAAATATTATGATCAAGGATCAGTGTTTTGGAGGCATAAAGAAAAAGGCCAATGACATCAAAAAGGGGGGAATTAAGCAAATGGAATTGGAATGTGCATGTGGTGGTCTTATTGGAGAAAGATAGAATGAGTTTATTTAGTGTAGTTGTTGTATGTCCAATATTACATAATAGGCTGAGAGTAACATATATCTAAGTTTCTAACCATATATACCTGATGCTGAGAGTAAACGTATTGCAAGCAACTATTTTAAGAAGCACCATCGAAGTATAATTTTCTAATATATATGTCGCATTAAAAATAGCTACTATAATTATTCATACTATACACTCTTCATTTAATCTTTGTGTTTTTATTTGTGGTTATTTATAGTTAGAATATTTATATTGGATTGTGTTTTGTTTCCTTTTCAGAATGGAATCAGAATCT
>JAYDZE010565192.1:0-48762 GCA_034509125.1 Monilaria moniliformis
AATTGAAAGAATTTGGAATTATAATTCAATTCCAATTCCAAACATTTTTCTTATACCAAACAATGGAATTGGAATTGGAGTCTCCAATTCCAATTCCAAGCTCCCAATTCCAAGCTCCCAAACATAGCCTTAGAGTGTTTCTACTCAGGTGACTTAGGCTTAAGGCTTAAACTTAAATTAGTTAGAAGGAAATGTGCAAGTGTCTCTGCACTTGATTATTATGGTGAAAGTCTTGGATTGGCATGAGCTTCTTCTTCTTCGACAGACTATTCTGAATTTAGGAATTTGAATTTGGCGGCCCAAACTTAACTAATATGTTATTAAGAGATAATGGAGTTCAATCAATCATGTTTTTATGTTTCCAACTTAGTTTGTCGGTAAATTTGATGCATAGAATGAATATTATGTTACCACCGCATTCTGCCCATTTCAATATTTCTGGGCCTTTTCCTTCTATTGGGCCCAGATTAAGGGAGACTGTGATCCAAGTGGAAGAAAAAGGAATGACAAAATTTTCTTTAATATCTGTAATTAAATAATAAAAATTGACCAAGCGAGAATTCAATTTCCACAAGTAAACAATTGAATAGGATTGGAATTCATTTTCGCATGCTCCTTCCTGGCATGAATTTTGTTAACCCAAAATTATTGATTGGATTTAGGCTTAGTGGGATTTTAATAACTTGAATCAACGGATGACAGTGATGTTAATTTCCATCAAGAATCAAGGCAAGAAGCTATGAGAATATAAAATCTTGATTTTATACTAATTTTATGATTCTCGTTTAGATTTTTTTGGTAAGACATGTGCTAAATCAGGTTGGTATATTATTTCCCCTAACATAAATCTATTAATTTAACTCCACGTGCCTTTAAATCTTCTTCAATTTTCCTAATCTCATTAAATGAATTAATATACGCGATTACACAATTTTTATTTATATCGACAAGGCTCAAAAAACTCAGACAATCACAAACACACATCCAGTTCATTTAAATAAATATAGACTGTGGATAGCCCGCAATGTGAGACAAAATGACAGTTAAAACCTAAAACAAAAATAACGGCCGCCAGAAATTGATCACATTTCCACGTGCCTATGTTTTATTGGTCACTAGAATTGTAAATGGACCGAACATTGAAGAGATATCGTATTTTAGCCGTATCATTCCTGCGATTCATGGAATATATTGTATAAGTACTGAATTTGAAGTTAAAGTATTTTCCTCTTTTTTTGGAAAGAAAAATAAAAACAAATTCTTATTATTTTTTTTGTGTTGATTCAAACTTTCAATTTATTAATTTGAAATAAGCATCTTATTATCTGAATTGTACTTTATTGTCAAAATTAAAATGAGAGTTAAGATTATATCATATAATAGTAATATTATCTTTTTGTAGATAAATTTATATTATGCAAAATTTTAATTTTATAAACTATAAGTTATACTATAAAATAGTCCATTTGAGACATTTTTGTTGTATAGAGACGATCTATTTGATAACAGATGGGATATATCAGAGTTTTACCATATAGATTAAATATACATTTAAAAAGTTTTTATATCAAAAAAATTGATCACGCATCAATTCCAACTAAATTTTGTATTGACATAACATTAAATCATATATATGCAATTATTTCGTATTTTCACGTTTAGTTTTATAATTACTACTATAAAAAAAGACAATTTGAATCTACTATTAAGTGATTCAAAATTACCATTTTGTGATGTAGATGAGATTATTGAGGCATGTAAATAACAAATATGATACTTACATGAAGAGCGAAATAGCCATTATCAAAATTAAAATATAACAAATATGTTAATTATCGATATAATTGAATAAATGAAAAATCTATAAATTATAAATAAATAAATAAAATTATGTTTAGATTTATTTGATAGAGTAATTTATAAGACCAAAAAGAAATAAACCCAGGCACCGTCGCACAGAAAATCAGACTCCCCTTCAAAACCCACACGTGTTAATTGGAAACATGTTTTTTCTAGCAATTGCTCACACGCCCTGACACCGCAATCATTCTCCCCCTTTCATAACCCTCTCCTCCCTACTTTTTTCACACACAACACACACTGAAACCCAAAAGGAACATTATTTTCCCGTGAAATTTTATCTGGGTTTCACCTATTATGGCTGGAAGAAGAAGAAAAAAGATGAAGTTGTGAGTTTATCTATGCTTTCTTCAATTATGGGTTCACACTGCTCGTTATCTGTAATTACACTTCATGTGAATGAAATATGGGGTTTTCATTGTCGTAATATGTGGGTTTTAGGATGAATTGGTGATTGACGAACCCGTATCATGCACGAGCTGTTTACCGTAATTGAATTTTGTTGAGTATTTTCAAGTGAAAGAATTATTTTTTATAGTTCAATGTTCAGCCCTTCCTTCTATTGTGCGATCAGATTTGAGTGTCTGAAGAGAATGAGATTGGGTAATTCGGTAGTTCATCAGTTTTTTGTCTCTGATGTGATCCATGATATTTTATTTTATCACATTTTTATGGTATTAAACAATATTGTAAGTTAAATCCAAAACCATATCCCAAATGCAGATTGGGTTTCTGAATGAATATCGTCTTTTCTCACTCAATGGATACGTTTGAGCTTCATTGAACATGTAAGGGAAATCATGTTCGTGGTCATAGGTGTTTGTTGATATGGCCGTAATGTATATCACTGTTGATGATCGATCCTTGGCTTTTGATGATCAGCTTTGACCAACGAAAGGACCATTATCCTTTAAATGTGTGAATCTCAGCCTTTCCTAATGGTGAAAGTGATAGCCATGTGGGAATCAGGGCTTTAACTCTTTAATTTGCTGCTCTGATAATTTATATGTGACTGTAAATCCTCGATGATGGGTCCAGCATGTTGCTCTCAGCTGTCCATAGACCATTGAATCTACTTGTGCATCATTTTAGATTACTTGATAGCATTACAAACTTCTTTAATTCCCATCATTCATTATCTCAGAATCCTAACAATCGTGTCAACTGTTATGTCAGTCATTTTAGCATTCCAAACGGCATTGCTACTGAGAATTATCTAGCTTCTTTTTTCAACCATACTGCAGAGGCGATCTTCTAATTGTGCATTGTTGCTCTTGCTTTCTTACTAAGCCGTCGTATAATGTACCCTTGTTAACTACCTTAGTAGTGAATTAGCAATACTTGCAATGATTTGAGTGTACCTTATGAATTTTCATGGGTGTAGGTTGTCTGAAACAATCAGAGACAACAGACGAGTTTCAAAGGGACAGCAAGATGAGCAACTAACACAATCGCAGCTCCCAATGGAGCTTTTGGAAGTTATTCTTTCTCAGTTAAGCTTGAGGGACAATATTCGTGCTTCTGCTGTTTGCAGAGAATGGTTAGCTGTTGCTGTATCTGTCAGAATGGCTAATAAGCCTCCGTGGCTTATGTTCTTCCCAAAATTTGGTGACTTGTACGAATTCTACGACCCTTCTCAGCGCAAAACATATTGGCTTGAGTTGCCAGAGCTAGACGGCTCTAGGATTTGCTATGCCAAGGATGGTTGGTTGCTGCTATACAAACCTAGGACGCAGTCCGTATTCTTCTGTTGCCCTTACACGCGGGAGTTGATCAATTTGCCTAGTCTAGAATTAATGTACCAGATAGTTGCTTTCTCTGCTGCTCCAACATCTCCTAGTTGTATCCTTTTCACAATTAAGCATGTCAGCCCCACAGTTGTCGCAGTTAGCACGTGTCGCCCCGGGGAAACTGAATGGACCACTGTGAACTACCAAAACCGTCTACCGTTTGTTAGCAGCATTTGGAATAAGCTAGTTTACTGCCAGGGTCTTTTCTACTGTTTGAGTCTCACTGGCTGGCTCGGGGTTTATGACCCCGAAAAAAGCACTTGGGCCGTTCATTCCGTGCCACCGCCTAAATGTCCGGAGAATTTCTTTGTGAAGAATTGGTGGAAAGGCAAATTTATGGCAGAGCATAATGGAGATATTTTTGTCATATACACTTGCTCCGCAATAAACCCTGTGATTTATAAGTTGGACCAGACAAATAAAGTATGGGTTGAGATGCAAACTTTGGGAGGCATGGCACTATTTGCTAACTTTTTGTCCTCCCATGCTAGGACAGATCTTCTTGGAACAATGAGAAACAATGTCTACTTCTCAAAGGTTCGATTTTATGGGAAACGGTGTGTTTCATACTCACTCAACAATGGGAGGTACTATCCACGGAAGCAGCGTTATGATTGGGGGGAACAAGATCCCTTTGAGAGTGTTTGGATCGAACCGCCTGAAGACCTCTCAACATTTCTTTAATGGTAGCATTTAGAGTGATCAAAGTAAGTTCATGGTATCTTAATATCCTTTATTCTAATTTAATTCCATAATGTAGCAAGTATATGTAGACTATAGCTAGACTTTGGAACAATGCTGTAATACATGATTGTGACATTAGAGAATTACTCCATATTTTCTTCATTGAAAGCTTGTTCCTTTATTTCTATTGCACCATCATCAACTCACATGAGCTATTTTCGATGTGTTACATATATGTCGGTGCTTGTGTGATTGTTTCATTTTATTTGTATCATTATGCTTTAGGTTTTCATGTGCTTTAGACTAGAAGACAAGTAGGATATTTTCTGACTAAATTTGGTACAGATTAATCTTTGCTAACTTGTAGATTCTGAAGCAAAGCATGTCTAAGCCGTGTTCTGACATCATGGAACAAGTACACGTTAGTAGAGTAGCTACTTTCTGTATTTTTTTATGCTGTAGTCATTAGATTTTCTTCAAGTTCCAAATTGATATAATTTTATCAATATTTCTAAGGAATATAGTGAGATTCCAAATTACCTTATGACCAAGTTTAAGAACAGAGTAACCAGATCATACTAAAAAGGTATTAAAAAAATGTAATCAAACTCAAACTGCTATATCTACTGGGTAAGTAACTAATAAGTAGTTGATTTTAAACAAGTTTTCGAAATTTAGACTGAAATATGCCATGCTCATTATTCATTCCTTTACACAGACTACTGTGAACTTTAGGATCCTCACAATTTATATTGATGTGATTTTTCGATTGATATATCAAGCAATATCCAAACAGAACATGCGTTAGATAGTAGCTAACACCACGAGAAGGCTTAAAAGACTCGAATTCATATATAGTAGATAACAAAGATTCAGACCATTTATGCTCCAGCCCCCTAATGCAAAAGAAACTTGCATATAACACTCACTCACAAATTCAAGAACTTTCCTACTTGTGAATGGTCAATGCAGATTCAATCTTTACGCCTGCAGACAACTATTCCCAAGATGATTGCTTAGATGAACAAGTGTTTGAATTCCCCATTTGCAAGTTGACAAATAGTATTGTAGCTTGAGACATCTGCAGAAACAAAACAGAGCTCGTAAGATTCAGAACAGTTATGAGAGTGTGGCAGCATACAATTATCAATCTGCGAGTGCAGTGGCTACCCAGATACTCCCAACAAAAATCAAACTCTGAACATACCAAAATTATCACCAAAATTGGTCCAAATCTCAGCCTGAATAGACCGGTTACTGTCAGCGATGCCGATAACCTCAACAAAAGTCGTGGGGGGGATAGGGGGGTGCCCCTTGACAACCAGTTCCTGCTCATCGGTCGATTTTCCGGTAATTGAGCCGCCGTCGTTTCTGAGCACCTGAATCACCGCGCGAACTCTCCGGCCTACATACATCCGCAGCAACTCCGCGTTAACAAAAGCCGCCGGATTCGATGTATCCATTTTATTCTAGAAGAAGAAAATAATTCAAACTAGATATCAGTAAAAACAAAATATGTTGTCGAAAATCAGGAATGGGATTGCTATGGTTAATTTATGCCTCACCTTTAGATTTCTAGGTTAATCGACGATGATAGGTGAAAGGGGTTCTGAGCAAGGCGAGAGAGAGAAACCCTTTAAATTGATTGATGAAAATTGTTTATAAAGCAGGCCAAAATGGGGGGGGAGAGAGAATTGGCGCCAAATATTCCCGCCATCTCTGAATCACTTAAAGCCGATTTATCATCTAATTTTCTATATCCATATTGGTTACATTTTTACTATTAAAAAAAAAGGTTCCATTTTATATGAATTGGTACTACTTTTTTATATTCCATACACAGAACTCCATTTCAAAAGAAAAAGAAATCAACACACCAATGAGATCAACTGAAAATGAGATGGTACTTAGTAGTAACCCTACTAAATTAGGCTTTAATAAAAAAAATCCGAATAAACACTCTAAAAATAGTATATCAAGTGAAGCTTTTCGAATGAGAAATTGAAGGAAACAGCAAGAATTGCCCTTGTGTATTCTAATTTGTAAACTATAAGTCCTGTTGTTGCCAGTGATCCAAGTTGGCCGTCCACAAGAGCAGAATGACTTAACTGCTGCAGCTTTCCATTAATAGAAGTATTCTTTCAGCCATCAGCACTGTTTCTACACGATGAGCGATCACCACTACCTGCAAACACATCCATCTATTTATATGATTGCACAAACGTATAATTCAGCGTAAGCTCATCCACCAGTACATAAAATGCACTCAGATAGTCCTTACTATACAAACTGCAGTTAAGCTAACCGTGCGATCTTGCATTAGGCGTTGAAGAGTGATACGAATCGTCTGCTGGAGATTAGCTGTAGGAATAATCTTTAATTATTGCTTAGTTGTTATTATAATTAGGATTCTTGTTAGTAGTAGAGTTTGAGTATGTTTAGGAGTCTTTAGTTTGTTAGAGTTTTAGTTCTAGTTGGAGTCTTTTAGTAGAATCTATAAATAGGGTTTAAGTTCTTAGTTTAAAGGTCCAAAAATTTAGTAAAGTCCTTGGAGGCGTGACCTTTTCGAACGCGTTATCTTGTTATTGTATTTTCTATTTAGTTATAATATTCTTTTGGGTGCTTTTCTATCTTCTCTTGGTAGTTTTGTTGTGTTCCCTATTCTCTGCAGTCAAATACCCGTTCCCTCCGTCTTTACTCCTAACAAAAAGCTTGTCTTACCAGTAGCTCGGATCTGCTATCCAATGCGGAAGTTGCTTCATCTAGAATAAGAATAGACGGATTCTGATAAGAGTGCTATCGCGATAGCTAACCTGAGGTTACACGCAGAAACAAACAGGTCACCTCAGAGAATACATGTAGCAAACTAAGATTGAGGAGAAGACTATAAGCATGAATTATTATGAGGATGGTCAATAACCAAGCATTGAACAAGTATATCAACTTAAAATGACCAAATAAAGTCCATTGCCTTTGCCTCTGGCCTCCACTAAAAGTTGCGCCCCTTGGACCAACAGTGGTTTGATACTGATCAGAGAGACATTTAATGAACCCGTCTGCATTTGCAGTTTCAGCTTCAAATCTAACTCTGTCCATGTAAACACCACTCAATAGATCCCTGTACACAATGCTCTCAGCAATAGTCCCAGCAAAAAATACCTGAGATCGAGATAGTTCACACTAGCTTTCAACTGATAGCAAAGATGCGCTAATAAGCAGACCTATTTTGTACTTTCATGGCGCATGCTGCTTATATACCTATCTGATGATAACAAGTGGTACAAAGCAAAACTATATCATAGCCGGATCATCTGTGGTTCTCTTGAATTTCACTTAATTTAATTAGACCCTCCTGACTTTAGAGCGCAAATTTAAGAGGACATAGATCGGTTTGGCCACTTATTAAATCTTGAGCCACCAGACCAACATGTGTTCTTAAGCTCTGTAATTGAATATTTTGAATGTCGCAGCTATCTATCAATATTGAACCTGCTGATGCAGAATTAGAAAATTCAGTAAATAAAAGTAAAAGATTCGTATAACTGATATTGATGAGCAGATAAAATTGTGGAGTTGAGCTTCTATTCTAAGAAGATACCCAATACTTACCAGAAAAAGAGGTTCATATAGGCGAAGCAGAAGTTTTACAAGAGTTGTCTTGCCACCTCCAGATGGCCCAACAAGAGCAATTGTCTCTCCAGCTTTAATATGAAGATCCAGCCCATTCAGTACAGGAGCCATACCATCTCCATATGACAAAGAGAGGCCGCAAACTTTCACTGCTCCCGTAACAGAGGCCAAATCAACTGCATCTAGTTTCTCTATTACCTGCACATGTCATCATAAGCAGCATATAACCCATATATTTTAAGAATGAACGAAAGCCCAAAAAACATTATCTGTACTATGTGAGGGATTAAAACCTCTATTTGCTTCTTTCTCAAACGTGCAGATAGATCAGCAGATGCAAGCAAATGGAATCTAATACGTTCATTGGATTCTGCATTGTTTGCCTTCACAAAAAGAATTGAAGGGAAGACCTGGAACAAAAGAAATAACGCATATGCTGTCAAGCCTCAGCAGAATACTAGAGAAAGAGCAACCCATGGAACTTGTCTATCAAAAGAGAGTACATGTCCATGTCCTTTAAATTTCGTGCAGACAACATATTAATAGATCAATGTTTGTGATATGCATGTACGTAACCATAACAAAGAAAAATTTCTGAATAGTTTGATCAAATGTTCTAAATGAGTTCATCTGTGACACCTCATTTAGGTAGGCTGCCAGAGAGGCTGTACTAAGATTTGCCTCATTAGATATTGCGCGAAGCTTTTCGCCTAGGCATCCAACTGTTAGAGCCACTGCTGGAATCACCTTAAAAGGAAATAGCATAAAATTTTCATTTATTAATTCTCATAAACAAATCTATTCAAGCTATAGAATAAATATTTATACATCACTTCCTTACAAATGCAGAAATTAGAGACAGTTGAGGACTTATGATCAACATCTGAGTTGCCATAGCTGATAACTGCAAAACGCTTGGTACTATTGTCTGTTGAACAAAAACGAGAATTATCAGAATCAAAATAATATAATTTTCAATCCTAAAAGATCAAATAACACAGGATCTTGAGGGCCAATAGAAAACGAACATAATATTTTGGACAAAAAAAATATTTTATCCATATATTTAGAACCAAAATAGACTTCAATCTTCTTTTTATATTGTAGTTTGGAAGCAAGATTCATTTCAATCAGCCTATAACTTTTTAAAATTGAAGTTTGGACGGTTGGAAATTTAAACATTGATTACAATGAGGGGATTTTTTAAATTTTTATTTTGAATGTCTAACCAAGGAATTATTTTTTGATTTTATAAACGAGAATAGTGAAATTTGATTCTTAAAACTTTTTATTTATAAAGAAGGTCTATACATGAAGGAATATTAAGACCATCCGATCACTAAAAAAACAAAAATATATGCTAAATTGCTAATTGTCATTATCAATTTCGAATCACTAAAAAACAAAAAATGAATTTTTTTTTAAAAAGAGGATAATTTACTTTCGTGGTTGTGGTGACTCGAACCACTGACCTATTAATTGAAGTAGAAACGTCTTACCAACTAAGTTTCACTTCATCTTCTATAATGGATACTTTGATGGTTACAGTTTTAAACAATTTGTTAGTGATTTGATAAATATGAATCTATAATCTATCAAATTATTTAATTTCATATATAAAATTCAACTTGTAGAATTCTTTGTCCTATAATTTATTGTATCCTACTGTGTTTTACTAATTTTACTGTTTTATAATTATATATTAGAAAAATAAAAAAAAGACTATATAATGAATCTTAATTAATACTACATATTACTAAAATTTAAACAATTAAAAAATAATTATACATTCTAATCAGATTAGTGAACCCTGGTTAGTTATCTTAAAGAAGTCTTCAACTAATTCCCAATCATTTGAATGTCTCAATGGAAGTTCATTAATCTGTGGATTTGCAATATGCTATATACTAATCTTCATCGAGAAACCAGGAAAAGGAAAAAAGAAAAGACTGACATATGATAAAACTCTTGTCATACGGACTTGATTATCATCTTATCAGCGTTTTTCTACCATTCATGAATTAAATTCGAAGAAACAAGAAATTGAACTCGATCTGTTGTTGGATCGAAACTTACACGTGAAACTCTGATTAAATCCAATATAAAACGTCTGGATGATTATGATCATGAAAAAGTAGTGTTAAAAGCTAAAACATTTTTAATTTCTACTTGCTCTCATCATTTCTCTCTGATTTTCTTGGTTATGGCGAAGACTGCGCCGGCGACAGCAACGACGATCCCAGAAACGATGATTGCCTTCTTAAAGCTCTGCAGCGCATCCTTCGTTTCCTGCTCTTTCCTTTCAGCCGCTTCTTTTTGCTCTTGCTGCATACATAAATCTGACGTCATATTCTTATACATGGAAATTGGGACTTCAACTTATATAAGCAAGTACCATGTAGAACGGTGTAACGGACCAGACATGTCATGATCCGGATCCAAATATTATAAATATCTCATTAAATATAGGTTTGAATCCGAATATTGGATCCGTTAAATATGAGTCTTGTATCTGATGATCTCACGGGTTAGGTTACCTTATTTTGTTCGACGGCAGAGGAGACCGAATCGACCTCAAATTCCTTGTTGGTGCCCGGATACAACTCTTTCTTTAAGTCGGCGGCCGGAAATGGTTCCCCGGAACTTGTCATTCTGATTAATTTCTTGGTTTCAATTAAGTGTGGGAGTATCAAATTTTTGGAAGAGATATGTATGGCTGGTTTTGAAGTAAGAAATGTAAGCAAATCCAGGGAATGTGGATCTCAGACTGTTTTCCATTCTTTGTTTGCCGTTCAAATCCCCTATAAAATAGCTAATGCTTAACTAACTATGATAGATAGTAGCGATAAATTTATATAATTGTATATACATGATTGAGACAATTTTGTAATTTTTTATAATTTTCGAAATTTAAGGAATTTACTATTTTAATTGAATTTTCATTTTACATAATTACTCCTCTATGTTAATTAAGGAAGGGATAATAATATTTCTCAATTCCAGTCATTGACATTGATAAGGAACGGTAACGATAATTCTAGTCGTTGACATTGATTTTTTTTTCTCCACTTATTTTTCTTATTTAATTTGAACTTTTGATTTTATTAATAATGATGATAATTATAGTCTACTACCAAGAACAATAGATGATTCACTATAGTCGTCTCACTAAAATCGCAAGAAATGGCCTTTTAACCAACTTAGTGTGGCCAATATCTGTGTCTCCGTCGTCTTTCCTGAAACCCAATTTGAGCCCATTTCATGAACGCTCTTTCTCGGAGTAGGACTATCAAAAATGGACTTTTTCCCAACTCCAAGAAGGGTTTTTGTAGGGGCAATCCAAATTTCCTGTTACGTCTGTAACAGAAGATCACTCAATTCATTTTCACTTGACCATCGCTAGCAGTAGGGGCAATCCAAATTTCGCTGCATACAAATTATTTTTTTCTGAAAAGAGAATGCTTAATCTTATTATAATGCTGATAGAGATTTTTGATATCACGACTGCAAATGGAAGTTCACAGCAACCATTTTTTCCTTGAGCAAATTAAAGATCCGACAATATAAAATTCTCTCATTCTGCAAATTGACAGCGACCACAACCTGTGGATGTTAAATTATTTTAAAGATTAGTGTTCGTTTTTACAAAGATTCTTGCATGATTTTGTCAATTATCGTCTGTACAAGTTGGGAAGATGGTGTGTTTACGCTTATTCTTGAAATCTAACATTAAGGGGAAAACGTGTTTTCACGACAACAATTCATAATTCATAGATTGTGTAAATGAGAAAAATCATTTACAACTTTTCTAATGATATGTACCAAAATTTTATAGGAGGTAATTTAGTAAGAAAATAATATAATTAATAATAAAATCGGTCCGATTCAATTCAAAATTTAGTAACATTATGTATATATAATTTATGAAAATTTATTTTTATTCTTATTGATTTGTGTCATTGTGTTACACAACATACCATTTACGTATATTATACTTTATTTTGGGACTGTTTTTAGAATGATTTTTGGGAATAGTATTCCTAATTTATTTATATTTTTTAAAGTTTAAATTTTAAATATGCCAGAAGCTCCCTAAACGACGGACTCAATGAGTAAGCAGAGCTTGCCTTTATGCTTCAAAACAGCGCGTCTTCCGCAACCCACTGACACCTCCTCTGCCGCCGCCGTCGCGACCGGGGGCAAATGGAACACGCAACTGCGAGAACTCTCAAAGAATGGGCAATACAACCAAGCCCTAATTCTCTACCGCCAAATGCTGCGCTCCGGCGCCACCCCGAACGCCTTCACCTTCCCCTTCATCCTCAAGTCCTCAGCTGCCCTGTCCATCCATCTCACCGGAAAGCAGCTCCACTGCCACGTCGTCAAAGCCGGCTGTCTGCTCGAACCCTTCGTCCAAACGGCTCTTATTTCTATGTACAGTAAGTTCCGCTTGTTTGACAATGCGCACAAGGTGTTCGACGAAATTCCTGACTCAGCCAGACTAACTGTTTGTTACAATGCTTTAATGTCTGGATTGAATCAGAAAAGTCTCTCACACGGATTGCTTCTCTTCCACGAAATGAGGGCTAAAGGCGTGCCGTTGCACACAGTCACGATCTTGGGGCTGGTTCCCGGTTGCACGATTCCGCTGCACTTAAATCTGGGGAGCTCATTGCATTGCTTGGTTATGAAATTAGGTTTCACCTCACATCACGATGTTGCAAATTGCTTCTTGTCTATGTACGCGCGTTGTGAGTCGATTGAGTCTGCAAGGAGGCTTTTTGATGAGATACCTGAGAGGAGTTTGATCACTTGGAACGCCATGATATCCGGTTACTCGCAGAATGGAATCTGCACCAAGGTTTTGGATCTTTTCCGTGATATGCAGTGCTCTGGCATTCGCCCCGATGAGGTGACTCTTGTTGGCGTACTATCATCCTGTGCCAACCTTGGCGAGCAGAGAATCGGCCGTGAGGTGGAAGAGATGATAAAATTTCGTGGATTCGGATCTAATCCGTTTCTGAGGAATTCGTTGATCAGCATGTATGCTAGGTGCGGTAATCTGGTCAGGGCGCGTGCGAATTTTGATGCCATGGCTGAGAAGACTCTGGTGTCGTGGACAGCCATCATAGGTGGCTATGGAATGCATGGACAAGGAGAGGTTGCTGTGGAGCTCTTTGATCAGATGATCGAGGAAGGCATTCGGCCAGATAAGACCGTCTTTGTCTGTGTTCTGACTGCGTGCAGTCATGCAGGGCTGACGGAGAAGGGGTTGGGTTATTTCTACTCGATGCAGGAGGTTTACAGCTTGAGTCCTCTTTCAGTGCACTACTCATGCGTCGTGGATCTTTTGGGTCGAGCAGGTCAGTTGGCAGAAGCGCTAAACCTCATTGAGTCGATGCCACTGCAGCCGGATGGTCCTGTTTGGGGAGCCTTACTTGGTGCTTGCAAGATTCATAAGAATGTGGAGTTGGCGGAGTTGGCCTTCAACAAGGTTGTTGAGCTTGAGCCTATGAATATCGGTTACTACGTGCTGCAATCGAATATTTACTCGGAGGCGGGTGACATGGAAGGCGTGGTGAGGGTTCGAGTGATGATGAGAGAAAGAGGGCTGAAGAAGGATCCTGGTTATAGCTACGTTGAGTACAAAGGGAAGAATCATCTGTTCGTGGCGGGTGACGTCTGTCACCCGCAGTCGAAAGAGATCTACGGTATGTTGAAGAGGTTGGAGAATCTAGCAAAGCAAGGTGGTGGTGGAGAGAATTCGGCTGTGCATAGCGAGAGGCTGGCGATCGCCTTTGCACTTTTGAACTTGAGTTCAACTAAGGAAATTCTTGTTATTAAGAACTTGAGGATATGTGGAGATTGTCACAGGTTTGTAAAATCAGTTAGCAAATTTGTAGATTGTCGGTTTATAGTTAGAGATGCGACGCGCTTCCACCATTTTGATGGTGGCTCTTGCTCTTGTAACGACTACTGGTGAAATTCTGCTTTGCAGATTTGGCTCATATGTCTCTCAGTTTGTTTCTGTCATTCACAAAATGCAAATGCTGCCATACATTGTACAATCACTTGTAGTTCTATCTTCCACCATTTTCTGAGCAGTTTTGCAAGATCATTGCAAGCTAGAGATCATTCTCAAACAATCAAAATACGGTATATGGCCACAGATCATTGCAAGCCACGGATCGTCTCAACTGCATCTGTTCCAGAGACATATTCATCCTCTAGAAATGGAATTATTTTCCACACCATCATCAGCTTACCCGGAGCATTCCTTTGCCTACAAAGAAGAAATAAGTTTGCATCAGGCGATGATCTGTGGATTTTCTTTGTGGTCATTGTGTCGAGGAGCTGTACCATCTAACGCAGAGTGCTTCTCAGTGCAAATAGCTGCATAATGTGAACCAGCCAACTCCAAGAGCGAAAACTACCAATACTTGTAACATTGGTGGGATCATCCAAAGAATCCACAACTATTTCAGAAGCCTGGAAGCAATATTTGATATTAATAAAAAGAAAACAAATTGTCGAGCATTTCAGTGAGGCAGCAATTATATGACCACATCATCTCATTAGAAAGTTGAAAAACATACAAATCGAAACCATACCATAATACTGAGTGCAGTAATAGCACATTGGAAACACATGGATGTACTGCAAGCTTCTTTGGATATTGGTACTTTGTTTGATTTGCCTTTCAGATAATCTTGCATAAACCTTTTACAACACCAACTAAAGATAAAAAAATAAATAAATAAATAAATAAATAAATAATAAGCTTTCTTAAATGGAACGGCAGAAAACAGTTTTAAGAGAAACCTTAGTACTTGACTCATCGAATGCTTTAAAGCCTCCTTTCATTAGGTGAATGGTGAATGTTTTGAACCAGAAAACCCTTTGCATAATGCTTTGACATATGCCTCCAGAAAGTGATAGCTCATAGTGAGAAGCTTTTACGAAAGGGTCTTCTCCGACATAACTTATCCAAGTTGGATACAGTTTGATTTGAGGGTCATGTTGTGTTTAATGCTCCGGTGCTTTTCTTCCACATCAATACCAGTCTACACTTGAAAGTTAAGATCACGGGTGTTTTAGTTAATGAAAAGAGGTGCAGGGAAAAAAGGAAAAATCTTTTAAGTGACTATAAAAACTCAAAGGGGAAATGATTAGAGAACTGAACTGGAGAATTAACAGTCCCTCCACAAGCTATCAAGTACGATGTGTGAGAGAGGTTGAAATGCAAGGGAGGTGGATCACAATCATCAATTGATGGCCAGCATACCTGCCAATGTCTCAATGTTGAAAAGCAAGGAATGATAATGTTGATGCAGGAAAGCCAAGCCATTACAAGAAGTAACGAACAATATGTAAACTAAACCTCAGGTTCCATGCATGTTTTTCCGGAACTTCTGTGATCTAGGATCAACTGGTGAGTTCATCTGATCTACCAAGACCCAACATGTTAACGAGTGCCAAATTTTCAGTAAGCTCCACCTATTGGTCATGAAAGACCTTTTTCCTCTTCCGTATGCACAGATTTTTCAACACGAATATAAATTTATTCAAGAGGCTCCCCTAAGTTTTGTGGTATATGAACATGGAAATTCCAACAGTTTTTGGTTTTTAATCATATATGTCATCTTCTGAAATTATATTAATTAAGAAAAACTACTCTTGAACAAATGCCATGAACAAAATAAATCTAAACACAGAAACCGAATTCTCCAAACTCCAGAGACAAAGCTGAAATTACGCAATGAACAAGATAGGAAACACATGCAATCAGTTTGAAAAATCAGACCTCAAACTTGGCGGCGCCAAAATATATATATGCAGAAACACTTTAATAGCCATGATACATATTGAATCAAATATAAAATAAACACAGACATACATTTGGCAATCGTGGTGCGAACCAATGCGCGTGCCAGCTTCCTCAGCTCCTCTCCTTGCAACCGCAACCCATTCTCCCTTTCACACGGCGACAAAATATCTAAGTACTGCTTTAGCAGAGACTCGCTCTTCAATTCGCTGGGGTTCACATACCACAAATGCGTCTCCCTGAAAGAAGGCCCCCAAACAATTGGTATAATGAATTTGGGCCGACCAAATTCTGACAAAATCTACACATTATGAAGGATTTGTATGGGAGAAAAAACAAGCACACAAACATTGGAGCAGGGAGGTTGAACGGCATTTAAAGAGTACGGAGAACGGAAGAAATGTTCTATCGAAGCAATGCAACTTCATTCTCGAAAACCATCTCCGCATTCGACTAAATTGGAAAAATGAATAATTGAAAATCCAAATTAAATGATATGACTGAATTTGCAAAGATTAAATAATTGGTTGAAGGAATTATGTTATCCCGAAGCAAAAGGTGCAGTTTTGGCAAACTGGCGACGGATGAGCGGCAGCGGAATGAACGAGGGAGAGACGGCCAACGGTGTCGTGTCATTAAAGCAGGTTGACATAAAATAAAACTTCAAATCAAAAATAAGATGATAGGATTTCAGAATTTACATTTGAACTTTCGCATACCTACATAAAATAGCTATATTTAGCGGGTGTTTGCTTTCTAGATATGGCTAGATAAGGAATTTGCCCTTGAGAGAACAGTGTCTTTGCCGATGTTTGATATCCGATAATCCGAGATTTGCTATACCATCTGCCAGTGCCTTTAGCCAGAAGTAAGATTGTCGATAATCCTTGTTTTGGCCATATACATAACCCACCAAAATGGTGAGACATGATTTCTCCCTCAAACAGTGAATGTCTATAGTAACAATTCTTCCATCACTACTCTTTGGCATTCTTATGTCGATTTTGGGGTTAACCCACTGCATGTTTTTGGGCGACGCTTCTTGACTCTGATTCTAGCCTAAGATGGGTGCGCCGTTGCCGGAGAGGGATAGGATTCTCCGTCGTCGTTCTCCATTTGACTGATGAATCATTGTAAAATTTGATTTTGTGGTTTGGGCTATGATGGTCTTTGAAGGTGATAAATTTTCATTGATGTCGTGGCGAGGCAAACCTAGAAGGTGTTGCGAACGCAATTGGGTTTTTTGCAGTCAGGCCTTCGATTTGTGAGTTTGATTTTTGTAGATCTGAGCCTTCATCTTTTCTATCAATTCTAAATTATGGGTTTTGTGTTGATTTTGGTTTCTGGATTTTGCAAATTGGGTGATAGTTTCCTGGTTCTGTGTTGATCTTGACTGAGTTTGATTGGCTGTGATGATTGAAGCTTATTTGATTTAAGAGCTTCTTTGAGCCTCCATTTTTGTGAGAGCTCCTGGGTTGCTGGGTTATCGTTTGCTTTAGGTTTTCGGAGATGCATTTGGTTTCTGATTTGAACTTGGTTTTGGTTTATTTGTGTGCAATATGGTTTTGCAAATTGGGTTCTGTGTTCGTAAGTTGGATTCCGGCGATTCATTTGGTTTCTGATGTGAAAATAGCTTTGGTTTATTTCTGTGAATTCTCGTTTCACGAATTGGGTCACTATCACCGGGAAACGTTAAATTTCGGCGTCTCATTTGGTCACTGTCACCGAAGAGAAGTTGGGCCATTAATCTTAATTAATGCATTTAAATAATTACTTAACTTAATTAAAGACTTTGATGTGTTAATTAATGACGTTGATTAGGACTAAATTTTATTAATTATCCATGATTTATTAGTTAATAATTTAAGTAATAACTTTAATTAAGTTATGGTTAATTTAATTACTGTTTGATTGATTACTTTAGCTAAATATATAATTAACTAATAAATCATCAAATTAGCTTACTCAATCAACAATAACACAATTTATCATTTTCAAAAATTAAGAAATATTTCCACCTATTTATTAGGAAAATATAGTAATTTTACGTTGTATCTATAACATAATTTAGCATACAAAACAACTAACTCACTTTTATTCGGATAACTCTTTTACCTACCAAACAACAAACTTAGAGCATCAGCAACGCAGTCCGTCCCTCCGAGACATGACGCGCAGGAGAGGTACACGTTGCAGGGGCATTGGCGAAACAGACGGCTCGCTACGGACGGAAAAGGTGCGGGATAACCTGCCACACGCCATCCCTCCCGCGGCCAATGAAAATGGTGTGTTGCACCCACTCGTTGGGCCTGCGAGTGAGCGTCAACATGACAACATTTTTTTTTATTCGAAAAAATTAATGTTTTTAAAAATCTTTCCTAATGGCTATACCATCTCAACCTCTTCCATCCCCCAATAAATTACCTCTTTCCCCGCTCCATTTTTCATACCATTTTCATCTACATTCTCTCTCAACTTCCTCTTCTTCTTCACACAAATACTAATTATTCAAAAGCCACCATATCGGACAACGACTACCAAAACCAATTGGTTCCTTCATGAGGGCTACAGTCCAAACACTCTGGGTTCCGCGCAGTCGCCGACACCCCAAGGGGCATACTCCCGCGACCTCTCCACCCAGGCATTGGACAGCATCCAAATCCCCGATAAGCCGTTCTCCGGTCGTCGACACAAGCGAAGATCCAGTCGTCAGAAACAACCAAAAAACAAGGCTTTTGGGAGAGAATTGTTGATACATACAACACACGTCGCTCGGAAGGCGCCCCACGCGCACGTACAAGAAGCTTCGGTCTACCAAAACAACAACAACAACAACAACAACAGGGTGTTCAAGTACGTCGCCACTTGGGAGAGGGTTTGAAACATCGATAAGTGGGCATGTGACATAGATGACTAAGGGACAACGCTATTGATGGCTCTTAAAAGCATATATTGGTGAAACTTTTGATTGAACAGTGAATTTTCTATCTCAGTTTAACTACGTTTTCATATTCAATCAACAGTACCAAACGGGCCCTTAATGTTAAAAATGTTGTTTGGCTAAAATTAAAATTATAAAAAGTAAAAGGAAAATCATGTCCTAGTTATAAAAATGACTAAAACATTTTACGGTAATTAACCTCAATTAAAGAAATGTATATGCATCGATGTTGGGCAGGACTTTGGTTATACAACGACATTTAACTGAAAAATATTCCATATGAGACAATGAATGCGAATGAAGACCTGCAAATCGCATCACATTTTCAACGAGAAAATAATATTAAATTACATTCCAAATTTCCAATCCAAGATGGTTTTCCGAAGAAAACAACAATCTGTACATGCCAAATTCCGAATTCACAAGCATGAAAAGGCAAAAGGATAAGCAATCAACAATAATACTAGAATAAAATACGGTTGCATTTTGCAAATGCATGCAGTGATGAACTACGGTTCATCGCCATGCCTCCCTTGGCTCTGTGCAAGAACTCGCACGCCTAATCACGCTCACTTCTTTGTTTCTCTCTCCAACATGGTAAATCTCTGATTGAGAGGTGTTTTTCTTTGGCTGCCCATGTTTCGGCCTCGGAATCCTCGATTGGTTTCTTCCACCTTCAAGAATGTGTTTCATGCTGCTGTTGTTGCTGCTTAGCATATCACCAAAATGGCCTTTTCCATCTCCATTTTGAGGCTCTGATTCCACTTGTTTGGCCTCTTCCTCCTCCTCGCGTATTTCACATTCGCCTTTGTTCTTAGGCTTCGACTTGCTGTGATGACGATCATCATCTGAGAGCTCCGGCTGCATCACCGGACCACATTCCACAACAGATTCCTCTCTCTGTCTCAAGGTTTTGACAATCAGAGTCTTGAGGAAGTTCATCACTTGGACGGCGTACATCAGTGCTGTGAGAGGATCAGACATCTGCAACAAGTAGAGACTTTTTAGCACAAAAACAAGCCTCATTACTAATTCTTAGAGGGTATTGTTTGTCTTCACTTTTCAGCATTACCTGAGTCATATTTGGAGCGAAAACCATGGCGATGTTACGTGCATTCATCTTGTTGAGATGCTCAAACTGAGCAACGTCGGTCATGAGATTGATCGCCCAATCCAATAGCGCTGCTTCTGTGGGCGGAAGGAGGGTCACGAGGTGAGCACACTCTTCCTCCGATTGCACCTGCATCACCTGCTCTGGGTCCAAAGAATCCAACACCCCTTTCGGCAGCTCTCTGAACCAGGCCTATATAAAGCACAAATACAATCAACTTTGATCACTTCGCATCTAGGCATAAGCCCAATCATATAATTTCGAATCATTTTGTGATGCTTTATCCTATGAAAACCATTCTAGAGTACCTTAATGAGACCTGCTAAACAGTGAACATCAATGTCATCTGGGATCAATCCATTGTTTAGCTGTTCCCTCACATACTCTTCCTGTCCATTTTCTGGATTGATTCGGAAGATTCCTTCAGACTGCAATGGGAGCAAAATATGAACAACTTGGTTTGAATTTGAAGAGTAGAATACTTCATAGAGAAACATGTATGTGTGTGTATTGGGATGAGTAGGAATAAGAGTTGAGGAAGTGGAAGATGATGGTATACCTCGAGGCCTCTCTGTGAGTACAGGCGTCGTTGCATCATGAGTAGGATGGTAGGCACACAATTGCCTCTTCCATCGAAAGATAGCTGCATCGACTCTGTTGAAACTCCAAACACTCTCGTACTACACCACAAAACATCCAAGTTAGCACCGAAAATCTTGAATCAACTTTGAAACAAGAAGAAAAAGTTCTTTTAGGTTGCTCAAACTTTCTCTGATGTGTAAACAACAGTAAGGTGCATATTATTGCAGGATGGAGACATGGAGATCCACGGTGATTGTCCAATTTTAAGATGATAGTCAGGAATCAAGAACAACTTCACTGACTGATCTTTAAGCAAGAAAAGTCAATTGGTATTGCTAGATTTCCATCCCATCTCTTTTGGAAGAAATGAAGTATCACCTTTACTTCAACTTAAGTCATTATTCCTCTTTAGATATCATCTTTCATATACAATCAAGACCATATAACTTTTTTAAAAGAAAGCAATATATCAGGAAAAGAGGTTGAAACACAAAAAACTAACGAAGATAACATTTTGCAGAAAAGTTGAAGACTTTTTGGTAGTATAACTTGCTTTCCTCATACTTACACATTTTGTCCGTTACAATCGAAACATACATTCAAAATAATTATGCTACTAAGTAATCTAAATGTGCCTATAGCCAACATAATGTTACTTCAAGTTGCTAGCTTGATAACATGTTGATTCAAGAAAGCACTAAACTGAGAATAAATGTGAATAATACTGAACCCAACATTGTAAAACAGAAGAAATAGCATCACTAATAAATTCAAATAAGAATTCCTTCAAGAACACAAAACTCAACCCACAACTATTCATGCATATTTTAGAAACACACAGACACACACAGAGCTGACCTGGCACTAGGAGGCCTCCTAGGAACTTCAGGTTCAAACTCAACAGGAAGGCCAAGAAAGCCATTAAACCTATCAAAGGTAACATGAGCAACATGCCTAACATTGGTAGGGCACCCGATCTCCATTCTCGCCTGTTCTGGAACTCCACTCCTGCTTCTGCAACCCACCAAAGATTTCCTAAAAACAGTCAAGAAAACAGCCAAAACAGGCAGCTGATCCCCTTCATCTCCTATCTCACCACTCCCACGACCCCTGCTGTAAAAAGCAGCCGACTCATGGTCGACAAGATTCTGTTGTGACAGCTCAACAACGTTAGAGATGGAGGTTGAGGTTGAGGTCGAGGTCGAGGGCAGTTGTTGAGGTGGGGAACGTAGTATCTCTGTCATATTTCCTCCTTTAAAACGGCTATGCGTGTTGTGTGTGTTTCAAGATTTTGAGAGGGGGGGTTTTGATGGAGGGAAAAATATTGAATGGGGAATTGTTTGGTAGTTGAGGTGGATTAATTAATCTCTTGTTTTTGTGTAAAAACTGCAGGTTAATGATTATGGGGTTGGTGGTGGATGGGTGGGTTAATGGTGTAAGAACAAGACAAGAATTTCGAGAGAGAGAGAGAGAGAATGCTACTATTTTGTTGAGTAGAGTTTGATTCAAGTAAAGTTTTTGTGGAAGGTGGGACTTGTACATCATCATTTATATAATTTCCTCATGCTTTATCTACACTTTATTTTTGATGCCATAACGTATATATTTTTGTGGTATTAAAGGTGATGATGCTTTGGGTTCGATTATAGCTCTATAACCAATATGGAACCATCAACAATGTATTTTGCACCCAAAAAAAAAAGTATGAATGCAGACATGCCCCATTTTCTTACACGAATCGAAGATAAAAATGTAATTTGAACCCAAGTAATGGCACTCCAGTATTATACCAAGAGTCTAGTTAATGAGCTCTCTTTTTTTAAGTTAAATTCATTATTACCATTGGCATTGGTCTCAATTTTTGAATTTGACTTGTATTTTCTAGGTTCCTTATGTTTGAAGGGCAAGTAGCACTTTTTATAAGAGAAAAGTGATGTTTTTTAATTGTTTAAAATTAGGAGGTACAGTTCCAAGGTATAGATTATCAACAAAATGCTGAAAAATGACAGGCTATCTTCGTTGGATCCACTTTGTTCAGAGGAATTATTGCAAGTCCACATCCCAAGTAACTTCTTACTAATATTTGTCTTTACTTAGTGCTCTAGAATTTAGGTACTCTTCTCCTACATTCAACCAATTAAGGATCTTCTCTATATTATTCAAATATGGTTTTATTTATAATGCATTTTAACTACTTCCACCACCTTATAATAATGGCAGTGGATCAAGATAGAGCTGGCAAATCAACATGCAAAATCCAAAATAAACAATCAAAATCGGCACCTTCCTATCAAATGGTATAGCATTTGATTGCTCAACTTAATTGCGTATTTTGAGATTATCACAAATTAATTTGAATTCTCATGTCAGTGCATTAATATTTGTGGCGATAATATTATTATTATACACATTATATGCACTAATATAACAACATGTGAGACGGGAATATTAATTAATGATTTGAATAATCTCGTGATAAATTTTGTTAAGCATGGTTGAAAGCAGCCTATGATTTGGCATGCTGTTAAATAATACTCCATGAATTTGGATTAACCAATTTGCAAACTTTTAGTATGCCTTAACTTACCCAAGCTATAGCATTTTATGCATCATTCTGCAACATCTCCTATTATATCTATAGAGGATTGTCACATGTCACGAAAATTTTAAAACCTTCCAACCAAATTTCTATTTATAAATATGGTGGAAATGCAATAAAAAATATTGTACAGTGATGTAATAGAGTATTTGGCTGCATTTATCGACAATAATTATCTATCCGACCACTCATAAATGAAGATAAATTTACAAGGTGCACGTTGTCAGACATATATTTATAGTGTGTTGGTGTCTTGATGATGTTATCAATGCCTTGGCTTGAGAAATAAATGTTGCATATCATTATGAAAATTCAAAATTCTATAAGACCCCTAAGATAGAAGATGAAATTGAATTGCTTTGTGCATACTTCGCTCTATATTTATGAACACATTTCATCAAAAAATGATAGTCTGTAAGCGTATTTCAATTATTTTTCGCATGAAGAGTCGCGACTCAGTATGAAAATCAAAGGCCGGAAAAGAAAAAAAAAAACAAGAGAGAGAGAGAGCCAAGAATGGGATTCTTTTACCCTGATTGTTGTACCGAACATGTGTTTTGCTTGACAAATTTTGGCATCTATTAGACGTATTTGGAATCATCTCACTATGCTTGGAAATCTCATATTCCTGAGTCCATTATTATAGTATTATATTTCACAATAAACGTGATAACATAACAAGCCAAACAAAGTGGTGTTTATTGAAATAAATTGAAGAATCGAAAAAGGGCTGCTATTCACAACGGTCTCCACCAACATATTACAGAAAGCGAAAAAGCAAAAGCGATAATTTATTTTGGTCTTTTAGGGCCGAAAACGAAGGAAAGATTTTCCAAGACAAGTAACGCTCCTTAATTTTTTTATACGAAAAAAAATAAAGTTACGCAAAGAAAAATACATATTATTGGACGCTCCCTAATTGTCGAATTACAATAATCGCATATCCCATATATCATTCAAAAAGGAGAATTCCAACCGTGAACACAGATAATCATGCTTTACAAGTCACAATTTTTTTTATAGAAAATACGAAAAAAATAGTAGAATAATGATGAATAGAAAGGCTCCAACATTCTCAGGCGTAGAAATCAGAAACAGCAGGCAATATATGCAACAGTTGAATACAAATAATCTGGCAAGTAAGCTATTTAGTTTGGACAATAGACATAAGTCGCATAATGTTGAAATCACTACAGCTACAGCATCCCATATGAGCTGCCACTACATATTACATTGGGTACACAAACAATGTACAGTTTATTGTGCTCTACTAACCGGCTCAAGAGCTTCGACAGTAACCACACTGTTACCTCTAATTACCTGCAATAGAAGCAACCAACAACATTTGTAAGGTTGATTGACCATCATGATGTTGTAAACCATACAAATATTCTCAACCACCAGGGGTTCGAAAAAGACTCACCACCATGCCGATGTCAGTTTTCTCATTTCCATTCATCTCGACAGTATTGTCCACCACCAGGTTCATGAATTGATCGAAACCACGCAGTGTTCCAACCACCATGCGGTTGGCGTTAAGCTTTACTGAAAAGTACAGTATCAGACCATCTGAGTATGGATATATCTATAGAGAAGGAGAAAACAAAGTACCGCTACGCAACCTACAGAAAGCATCCAATTTCAAAGTACTCGGAATTTCTATTAAGCAATTAACATCAGGAGATTATTCTAGATCGAGTTTGTCTAAAGCAGCCGTGATGTAATAGTTTTCACCAGTCAGCATAAAGCAACTGATTTATTATTAAAGATGTAAGAGTCCTTGAATTCATAAACCCAGAAATACTACTTAGATATGTTGTCATACCATGTTAGACATACATATATAACATTTTCAGAAACATGCATTAGATGCTTAAATGCCTAGCTTACAGTTAAAGTCAACTACAGCAAAACTTTTAATACAAAATTAAACTCCAATGCAAATGTCATTCCATGATATTGTCTGTGTGTGAATTCCAGTTACATGCATTAGATGCTTAAATGCCTAGCTTACAGTTAAAGTCAACTACTGCAAAACTGTTAATACAAAATTAAACTCCAATGCAAATGTCATTCCATGATATTGTCTGTGTGTGAATTCCAGTTAGAAGGCATGGATAGTGTCAACACCGTTTAACCAATCACGCTGATGGAAAATTTCGAATTCAAACACCAATATTTCTGCAGAGTGCTTAGATTGATAACTTTACTTTATAGGTTACAAGAACTACAAAGACTACCACTCTTTCTTAAGAAAGCACAGATTTTAAAGGAGATTAGTTTTTGTAACCCATGGTCATTATAATTATGTTTGCAGCCTATCCTTACCTAATAATTGCACTCAAAGCATATCATGTAGTTAAGAGAGCAAATGCTTCCCGTGTCATAAGTGTTACTTAGAATTCCAAATTATGTACAGATATCGTTGCTTATAAACAGGAGAAAAAAGATTAGTACAATAGTACTATATGTCGTGGCTTCAAGTTTTCAACTTGTAAGCACCATGTTTGAAAATCTAACATAGGCAAGTTATAAAAACGCTCACAGCATCAAAAGATGCAGAACCAATTATTAATTAAGATTTTACTTTTTTGAAGAAACAAAAATCTTGCCCGGCTGAAATATACATATATGTGAAAAGACAATGAACTCAAGAAAATTGAACAACTAAAGCATCATTATTTTCGGATAGAGAGAAAAGCTAAAACGATAACAAAGTAGCAGCTGCCGTTTAGCGTAATACATCAACAATTACTATTCACAGGAAATAATTAAGGGAGATAAATGAAAACTCACTCTGAAGCTTCTTGTCCATGTACCTGCCGATATGAGAAGAAAAAAAGAAAAGTTAAAAAGAATTGGTTTCAATCACGCATAAACAACGATTTACTGATAAAAACAGTGAAAGGCTTACTTCTTGAGATCCGGCGGCTGTCCCGATCTGCTCATGGCTGATTCCTAGAGAGAGAGAAAGGATTCCAGTCAGGGTTTAACGCTCGTGAAAAACCCTAGAATCGAGGGGCAAACAATCATGAAAAGGATGGGATGGGACTGAAATGTTATACGAAAAGATTGAAGAAAGCGAAATGGGCTGCTGCCAATATTAGGCCCAATAGAGTTGCACAATATGAAGAAGCAATTTTGGGCCACTACAAAAGTCATTACATATTTCAGAGTTGTTTCTTTTATGACATTTTGATATTTTTTTGGTTTCTTATTACAGTGAATGAGATATTGCAAGTTTCTTTATCAATTATATTTTTCGACAAACTCCTAAAAGTGCCTTCTGAAATGTTTGTCGGTATGATTTTGGAATTTTGTTTATGTAATGAAATCTATAATATATGTATCTAACAGTAATTACATTAAATTAAGGAAAATGCAGGTTATCATAAGATCCCAATGAAGATAATTTTGAAGGAAAGTCTTCGAGCCTATATATATAGTTTTTGCTATTACGGAAATTACTCACTTTCCTTAAATTGAGCATATTTTTACCTCTTAGGCTGCCTTTGTTTTGAGGTATAAGAAAAATTGGAATAAAAATCTCTTCCTTCTTTTCTATCCTTATTTAAAAAAAAATAACCCTTCTTATTTTTGCATTTTCCCTCCAATTAGGGATAATATTATTAAACCAATACATTGCGATAATATTATCCCTTATTGGAGAGAAAATAAGAAATAAGAAGGGTTAGATTCTTTTTTATAAATAAGGATGGAAAAAAAAAACGAAGAATTTTAAAAATGAAAATACTCTTATCGCTCAATTTCCCTGTACCTCAAAGCAAGCGCAACCTAATTCTCTATTTATATGCACAAAGGGCAAAACTAGAGATTTGGGAGAATTAATTTGAAATATGACTTCCTTTTTTCTGTGTATTCATGATGTTGAAATTTGTTTGATTAATTGTTTAGTTTTTTTTTTTTATTATTATTGTGGGTTGGATTGGGACTTTGTGAGTTATGAAATGGACTTATCTTTTCCAAAATTCTTTTTTGGTTCTTCAAAGTTCAAACGGACATTAAATACAGCCAGTATGTTTATTTTTTAAAAATAGCATCATCATCTTATTGTTTTGATGAGAAATGGTCTCCCTCTCATACTTTTTTTTTGAAGTAATATATATTTACTTGTGCGAACATGTTAAAAGATTTTTATAGCAACATTACGAAGAAAAATATAACACACGCACCTTAAAATTGGATTACCATCACTCTATTTCTGTTTCACTCACATTGTCTAGTATATAATTAAAATAAAATATGATACTTAAATTAGAATTTTGTAGATATTGTTACCAACCTGCATTGCATTAATAATTATATATATAAATTAGATTATTTCTTTGGAAATAATAGAGAATCTCAAAATTATTGGGGTGGGGGGATGCAAGTTCTTGTTAATTTGGACCATACAAAATGGTGAAGGCTGACTTGACCTCGAAAGTAACCGCACCAAGTCATCCGTATCCTCTATAATTGGATTCTTTGTCTACGTGCTCCTTTTATTTAATTTTATATTATTAAATTTTGGTGTGAATTGCACTCCAATTTCTAGTTGCCAAGCATTCCAATATCAAGCACAAAAGGCAAAATGCAATTATATATATTTATAGTGCCGTCTTAATTTGTTTTTTACTTATTTTCCGTTGATCTTGATTGGCCCAAAATTAAATTGTAAAGTTGCTAGTTGACTAAATTTAATGGCCATATATATATATAGAGGTAATTTTGTCTATAGAAATGATCATTTGTTTGCATATAGCATTAGGCCTATATAAATAGCTAACTAAATGATATAGTAATGCCATAAAAGTGGACTAATTTTTTAATACGTGATGTTATTACTTATTTCATTCATATATGTATTAATGTCTAGTAATAAACAATTTGTAAACATTATCGAAAAAAGTAGTACCTAAACATTTTCAAATTTACCGACTAATAAGCTCTACTAATTTTATTTGAAAGCTCAATACAGTTGGCATCTAATCATACTAGTGGAACCAAATCAAAGAGTCTAATTTGAAAATCTTGGTGATGAGACCATCTTTGGTTATGGACCATCAAAAATGATACAGCCCCACTAATCATAGATCTAATTAGTCTAACAACTTGCTGCTGCACCTTAGTGGTACATTGGTAATTATACCTTTTTGCCAACTTTAAGGTGTGTGTGTGTGTGTGTGTATTCCATATGTAAATGTTTATTTTATATGAAATTTATAACTATAGACTATAATTTTTAACATAATAAATCTTTAGCATTTCTAAGAGTTGTTTTGGTAGAAAAGTAAATAATTAACTACCACAATCAGGCATGGTCTCTTAATTAAACCTAATTAAAAAAGTCAAATGGATGATAATTTTTCCACCCCCACCCCCCAAAAAACACTACAAAAGCCATCTCCCACCCACCCTTTCCCTCAATGCAACAGTCAAGAAGCCATAAACTAGCTCTCCAACAAATTGATGTATATCTTCAATCCATTACACAAAAATGTTGGGGAAGAAACTTGGCTCAATGAAGAAACTTGGATCAATGAAGAAACTAGCCAAGAAGGTTAAGTCCATTGGCAGCAACGAGCCATCATATGGTGACAACTTGCTCGGAGACGACGGCAGCTCCACCGCCGCGACTCCCACCGGAACTTTCCCGCTGCACGTGGGTGAGTGCCGGCAGAGATTCGTGGTGCCAACCAGCTATCTCTCACACCCTTTATTCAAGATCATGTTGGAGAAGGCGTATAATGAGTTCGGATTTGACCAAAGAAATGTGCTGATTGTACCATGCAGTGTTGCCGCATTTCAAGAAGTGATCAATGCAATTGAGTGCTGCAATCCCAAATTTGATTTTGGTGAGTTGGTGCAGGAGTTTATTTAGGCTGCGGCATTAATTAGTTGTACATTAGTCACATATAGCTAGGTAATAGATTAGATTAGATTAGATTAGGAATGACAAAAATTATAGATTCGTTTTAAGTATTTTTGGCAAAAGCACAAAATATTTGTACGAATGTATTGGGAATAATTATTTTCAGTGTCGAACAGTATATATATGCATCACTTGTCATAGATTTAAATTCAGAAGACAGTTATTTCAGTCATTTCACGGCAAATACAACCAAGCTTTTCAAGATCAAGTACAAAACAAGTCAGATTAATTAATTAATTGCTGGTAGAGCTATGAAAGATTATACATAAAGTAAGATGATTTGGTAATATTTTTGTTTGACAATTAAGTTTAGTTGAGACAGATGCATAAATATACACATGTTCCTTGTATACACAATCGAAAGGAGATCGGGTGTCACAAACTTCAGAATTGGTTAAGTATTTTAAATAATCTTCACCCATTAACAAATTAATTAGGTTCCCTTTTCTCTTTTATTTTGCTCTTTTTTATTATTTATTTATTTGGAACCGGGAGTTCAAAAATTATTCAGTCCAAGATTTCTTGCTTGGTCAACATCAACCTCGATAATGCAAGAAAAAATATAATAAAGTTGCTTTCCGACCTCTCTTTTCTCCAAATGGACCAAACCCTCAATTCAATATTATATAAGACACAACACAATTATAAAATATAACTTACGTGAAAAAGTAACTTAATCTTTTGCCGTTTCAATAATCAAATTACACTTAAAATGACCTCTGAGTATTACATCAAGACACAAGCAATTGTATTAATATATAAACACAGAGAGGGAAGCCCTAATCACAATGGCAGACTATCGAGTTTCAGATAGAGAGAAAATCAAATAAAATGGAGGGATTAAATTGGAGCACGCTGGCGGATCGTCATGTATAGTCTTATTCTCTCTTTTCAATTGGATGCATGCATTTGATTTGATTTATGGGATAATATGCACATGCACATGCACATCATCAACATGCATATTACTACTATATATACGTCTCGCCATCATTGACTAAAATCACTTGATTTTGGTTTTCACATATTTCATTAAAAAGAATTTAGCCTCTCATGTGTGTGTAGCTGCTATTGAATGTTTCAATTTTTCAAACACATCAAAATCGCTTCATTTTCAATATGTGGGCCTGTTCGTGTCCCCCACACTTAAATTCTGCAGTGGACTACTTTTAGTGAATTATCAAATAACAAATCGATTGATGTAATTGTTCTATCCAGATTGATTTCGAACTTGTATGTTGATTTTCCATTACGATTTTAAAAGTTCTAAAACCAATAATTCTTAAAATATTTTATATAATCAAGAAGAAGCTCGCCATTATATGGCCCAATCCAATACTATGGGGCTGCATTCATAAAAAATGAAGCCCAACAAAACTTGATAACCCCAAAATCTGAACTACCCCCTAAATCAGGGAAATTACAGAAGTGACAGAAACACAAATTATGAAATTTTATGAAATATCACAATCATAGGAACATAAATCTATCATTACATGTTTGGATTATGAGTGCCTTGTATTTCTTAAGCTTAATCACAAAAAAACGACCTAACCCATTGTCTGTGCTACAAAACATGTTTACAAAGAAGGAAGAAAGAGCCTCCAGTCTCTGCTTTTTTAAAAAAAATTCTATTATAAAGTTTTCAAATTATATAAATATTTTTGTGTAAATTATTATGTAAAAATCTTTATCAATGTTTCAAATCACCTAAAATTCATTCTTAAATGAAATTTAGAAAGCATAGCCCCCACCGTCTTTTTTCTACGTCTCCCCTGCACTTCTCTGTCTTCGCTCCAAGGCTACTGTTATTGGATTAAGTGTGCTCACTCATCAATGCAATACCAAGATTATATCAACTTCGAATCTGAAACAAGATTTTCATTAGTATTTTCTCATTTTCCAAAACTATGGGACATATGAGTTGAGTGGAGTATCAACAAATTCAAGATTGACTTATTCGAACTTCAAACAAGTATTATAATTTCAAGCTTTACTTATTAGATTAGACGGGCTTAGTGTAGTAAACTGATACATATCAAATTATTTATCTAGTGATTATTAAATACATAAATATATAATAGAAATCATAATATAAGTATATATGATTTAAATAAAGTAAATTTGTCGAAACATATATATTTATATAGCAAGTATAAAATACCAAATAAATATTTCATGTTAATTTCAATCTATCAATTACATTTTCTATAAATATTTCAACTTTATATCAAACTTATTTAAAAGTGTGAGAATTGAATACTACAAGAAGCCATGGAGACTCAAGAATTAACTTATGAAGATCTTCTACACGGGGAATAGTAATAATAATATTGAGAAGGGATAATTGTTATTTAAATCATAATTTTTCGTTGATTCTTGGTCAATCGCATAACTTTTGAAACTGGAACATAAAATCATAACTTTTGACATTTTCTCAATTATCCCACATATCAAAATTCCGGTGAAATTGGTGGTGACGTGTTAGCCGGAATTTATGACGTGGGCAAAACGCCCGATCTTCAAAACAATGTCGATGAGATAATTGTCATTTAAATCACAACTTTTCGTTGAATTCCGGCTGACACGTCCCCACCAATTTCACCGGAATTTTAATCTGTGGGATAATTGAGAAAATGTCAAAAGTTATGATTTTATGTTCCAGTTTCAAAAGTTACGGGATTGACCAAAAGTAAAAAAAAAAAGTTATGATTTAGATGACAATTATCCCTATTGAAAATATTTAGATAATATGGCCGAACTAGTATCAACTTAAATTACTTATTGGGCCGGGTCTCCATTATACATATCTGCTAAGCCCATTTGATAATTGATTTGGATATGGTTTCCGCGTCTGTACGGCGCGTGAGCAGTGGATGCGGCCATAAGATTCACGTTATGACTTTCTATGGAAGGAATCACGCTCCAAAGAGATTAAGACCTCCACAATTTATTCACATGTATAAAAGCAGTGACCGGGAAATTGCACTAATTAATACTTCGATTTGACAATGTATATGCACAAATTCACAGTTTCAAGTTATCCACATGTTAGCAACATTTTCTGTTCGTATTTCGGCATCTGAGCAATCTCGACATACGAAACAATTAAAATATATAACTAACATATGGTTGGTTTGTCCAAGTCCCATTTATCTCATATCGATTTAGTAATCTTATTTTCAATTTATAAGTTGGATATCTCTCTTTTACTTTTATGATTAGTCGTCGATATGTATGTATTCATTAAATACATTTTGAAAATTTTAATAAATTATATTACGTTATTTTCATATTATTTGTTGCATAATTTGTTTATGCAGTTTGATTGAATTATAACATTCTACAAGTGAATTAATTACTTTCGGTACTACGTGTATTTCAATCCGATGCAGAAATAATTCCTGGTACACAGTTCAATTAGAGAAAGCTATGAAATCTCTGATTAAACATATGTATTATTTTGTCTAACAAAAGAATTCAGTTTCTCGTTCTCATGTTCTGAACTTTTGAACTGATCAATTGATTATCTTATTCATCTACTAATATATATATATATATATATGAACTGCTTTATCAGGCCCTGGGCCTATGGCCTATAATATTTTGTTTGCATTAATTAATTAATTAATTAATTTTAATTAATTAAAATTTATTATTCTAATTTAGGTATATATCTTTTAGTTGTTACATTATAAAAAAGGAAAAAAAGAACAAATGTCAACCTTCTAAAGGTTAAAATGAATTGTCAATGGAGTGGATAAGGTCAAGAAAAGTTTTGTTCTTGTTCTAACCGTATTTTCATGAACTCCATTAATATGAGAAACCGTAACATAACCATTGGAACTCCGAAATGGAAAAGTCCATTTTCCAATATTAATGGGATTCAAAGTGAAGCTATATAGTCAACATACAACTTCGGGGTTCTAATATTTGGGCAACTAACTTTAGGATACACATCTAGAAAATATATATTACGTTGCCTGAAAATTCTATACTGTTTCATGAAGTGTTACCCTATATTTGTCAAATGTCATATAATGAAAGTGTACAATACACCGTAAAATATTACTTTTTTTTTTCTTCTGTACGCTTGAATTTTATAGAATGGACAATAAATATAAATAATTTAAACAAGTATATTCATGGAGTGGTATGGAACTTCTTGTATTGACAATTACCTCATCCATTATGTGTATGATCAATAGATATAAGTGTGGATCATTGAAGCGAGGGAGTAGATCGCCTAGGCTATAGATATAATTAAGGATGTCAATTTAGTCCAAAACTTGTGGGTTGACTTGATTAACTCGGCAATCCGATAGAGTTAGGATTGAAAAATCACAATCGGAAAAAAATTCCAACCCAAATGGCTCTAAATCGAATAGCCCGAAACCCAATAGGATTGGCCCGAAGATAGCCCGAATTCATAGGGTCGACTCAAAAATTAGCGAGTTCTCGTTATTTAGTTTTCGAACTTCATTAATTTATTATTTTTCCAACTTCTTAAAGTTAGTATAATAAGATTTTTTTCAAATGTATGTGAAAAAATACATTTTGATTCAATATTCGAAAGTTATGCCTATCATTTCACAATTCTATAATTTACTATAATCTTTAATATAAAACGTTTAGATTTAAAAATTAAAAAAAATGATAATCTATTAAGAAAATTTTATTTCTTATTTCTCTAAAAGCTATATATTAGTTTTGAGTTGAAACGACATTCATTTATTGATGTATTTATTTGTTACAAATATACAATTATCAAAATTAATATATGAATTAAAAAAAATCATAAATTTTTTTGAGCCCGGTGTGTTAGCCCCAAAACCGATAATTTATGGTTAGTATTGAGAATTTCTAACCCAAAAAATTACAGCCCGAATGAACCGTAACCGAATAGTCTGACAACCCGATAGGATCGGCCCGAACCCGAGCGGGTTGGCCCGATTGACATCCCTAAATACAATACATCTACTAACTTAAATTTGGTTCACTGTTATTATATAGATTATTACTAGTATTAATTGCAACAATTAAAGGAATAAAAATAGATTAAAAAAGTTTGTAAGCTCCACCTATTTTATTATTATTTTAATTAATCTACTTCCGACAGTTTTGATCAATATGATGCTGGGAATCATGTCTATCGCATTTAGTAGCTTAAATAATAAAAAGGCGAAGGGAAAAAGTGCTAATGCAGAGTTGGAGGCAACAATTATATTCAGCAAATAAGTAGAGCTTGATTCCTTCATGTCTCTTTTTATGTTCTTTCTTAAAGTTGGGGACACAGAATTGAAAATCGAATCCAAGTAATGAAGTCACTACTTATAAGATAATATAAGGAATACCAATAAATTACCTTATTCGTGGTTCACGACCGACTTAGGTAAAACAAATTGTAAATAAAAAATACAAATCGTTCCCAATTAAAGAGTCATTTGTTTTTACTCTGTAGTATCAAATGGGACTGAAAAAAAAAATGTACAATTTGCGTCAGAACCAAGAGTCACGTGAAATGATCAACCTCAAAGACAATATTATGTCTCGAGTTCAAAATCTTTTTGTGGAATTGACAAATAAAGCCCGATATTTAGAGTATGGAAGATTGATTTTTGTCATGGGCCCCTTAGCTAGAGCAAAACGTGACAAAAAATATTCCCGCACGTGAATCGGCTTGTCGCTACCGCTAGCTACCGTTCCGGACCCGCTGCCCGGGCTCGGGCCCATGAGAAACTGCACCTCCCGTTTCCTCAACTTTTATCTTTTGAGATGCGTAATAAAAGTGAGTAATGGAGGCTGGTAGTCCACATTTTCTTTTTTGAGATTTTGAAGAGCTTATGATCCGTCAGAAATTTAATAGAAATTATTTTACGTCGTGATTTGTAGCCACTTTACATTTTATGATCAAAGCATATAAAATAGTTTTTATATAAATTATCTTTTAATCAATTTAATTTGATCAGATTAGTTCAAAGTTTTTATATAATTTTTTTAATTAATTTAATTTCATCAAATTAGATTGGTGGTACGATTCAAATTATACAAATTTCAACCACTTTCGCAAATTTTGATTGATAAAATAAAAATACATTTTAATATAAGTTTTTATTTGATAAAGTTTTATAAAATGTTGGTGTTGGGATTGAAGATTTTAGAAAATAAGAGGAAAAAATATGTAAATTTGACGTATGATATGATGGAGGACTGATGTGGTGCATTTGCTTCTTTTTTTTAATTGACATTAGAATTAATTTAATACCACACCTGCCATATGAGTGTCATCTCATATGAGGCTCAAAATACCATAATATTGAACGTCGAAGTTTTGAGCATCATTTCATCTAAAGCTTTAAAGTCCAAAATTAACTTATGAACATTTTCTCACTTGCAGCTTAAAAGAACATAACTAATTTGTACATCATCTCATCTCTAGCTTGTAAAATTATAACTGACTTATACGTATCATCTTATTTGAAGTTTGAAAGACCGAAATTGACTTCTGGGCTTCATCCCGTTTGGAACTTGAAACCCCAAACTAGCTTGTAAGCATCATCTCGTCTGTAGCTTGATCTATCAGAACTGGTTTCTAGGCATCATCTCATCTGAAGCTTGGAAGATCAAAATTATCTTTTGAGCATCATCTCATTTATATTTTGAAACACATAACCTAACTTTTGAGCATCATCTTATCAGGAGTTTGAAAGACCATCACTAACTTTTGAGCACCATCTCATTTAAATTTTGAAAAACCAATATAGAGTTCTTAGCATCATCTCGTCTGGAACCAGTTTCATCTTATATTAATTTCTTTAAGTTTCTTAGACTAATTAACTGTTCACACTTATCTTCGTGAAATATACTATGTAGGTGGAATGATTATTTGGGTCTCTAAATTTTTTTAATCTTTTAATTATCATTAATAATATATAGCTAAACAACTAGCAACTAACTAATTCACCAAATTATATTTATGGGAACTATAAGATAATTATATTTGATTTCTTTAATGGATGAGAGAATAGTCCATTTGATAGAAATTTTTATTTGATGAAGTTTTATACAAAATCAAACGTAAACGTAAGTAGGCTTGAGTGTAATTAAGAAATTAAGATCCAATCGAATTGAATATTCCGCAGTAATACTGGGATATATCATATATGTTTTATTGCATTTTCCACTTAGTGTATTATTTATTATTATAATATTTAGAAACAATTTAAAATATCACATTTCAAATATGATAGTTGCTCGATGTGCGACCACACAAAAAAATTGATTTTTTAGCTGAACAGTTACGATTGTAGGGAAAAATATATCAAAATAAAAAATTGATATTACTTTTCTAAGATAACATATTTGATTTTTTTAATAAATATTGATATATTTTAAGTTTGATTTGGTATTCGTATGGAAATTATTATTATTAATTTTATTGTAAAAAATGCAAATCTTAGGATGTATAAGAAAGAAAAAGATTGGTAATGCCGTATAGGCATGATTGATGATGTGGTGCATAATTTATTAAATCGATTAATATGTGAATGAATTTGTCGGTACTTCCTGTCTGACTTTTGCCTTTTACTCAAAAGTGGAAATTTGATCTGATAATATTTGATCGTCGACTTTAAAAAAACAAATACAGTATGTGATGAAGAGAGGTATACAATACAAGTCACTTTGGTGTTGCATAAGATTCCGGCGTTATCTATATATGTAATTCTGTATTGATTTATTTTTTCAATTTCAGGAGTGCGAATCCAGATAGAATAATTATTAGCTTATCTTTTAAAAAGTATAAATTATATAGAATTATAGGAAATTTATTACTATATTTTTATGCTAAAAATAATGTGATATTCATGACTATAATACGAAAATTAAATAGAGAATGTAATATGTAAGTGATGGACCTTTCTTGTGTGAAAGGAAGAGATCTGGGATTCTCGGATTCAATTTCCACTACCCAACTCAAAATTTAAAAATTAAAATATCTATATACTAAGATTAATAATAACTTTTGTAGCTGATCAAAGGACTCTTCTCACCTAACCCAAGGATAAAAGATACCAAAGTCTACGAAAATACCGTTACTTTAATTATATATAAATATAATATTGGTAAAAATTTCAAAAATAACAAAATTATTAAAAGTTTGGAGACGTAACATGCATTTTAGGTGTATCGTAACAAGCTATAAAATTTTCTATAAATTCACCGTATGAAATATTTACAATCTATTAACAAACAAACAAATCTACTTACGCATTTGTGTGGTGATACGATATAAGATTCATAATTACTAAAAACTAACTAACATGATACTCAATTAAGATTTATTTTACTTAAATAATACTGATACGTCCTCATTAACTTAAATAATCCTAAACCTTACATGAAATAAATTTTAAGTAAAACGAATACATACTTCTGAAATAAGAAAAATTGTGTAGCTTATGAAATAATAATTTAAGCACAATACATACTTATGAAATAAGAAAATTTGTGTAGCTTATGTTTCAATTCTTAAAAAGACATAGATTTAAAAAAAAAACGCATATTTTTTTTTCTTTTTTCTAAAATGCAAATTAAAAAAGAAAGGTAACACAAAGGATATAACAACGGACATTTTTTTTTGGGATAATTATCATTTAAATCACAACTTTTCGTTGACTTTTGACCAATCTCATAACTTTTAAAACTGGAACATAAAATCATAACTTTTGGCATTTTCTCAATTATCTCATATATCAAAATTTCAGTAAAATTGGTGGTAACGTGTCAGCCGGAATTTCCGATGTAGACAAAATGTTCGTTCTTCAAAACGATGTCGTTGAGATAATTGTCATTTAAATTATATCTTTTCGTTGAATTCCGGCCGACATGTCACTACCAATTTAACTGAAATTTTGATCCGTGAGATAATTGAGAAAATTTCAGAAGCTATGATTTTATGTTATAGTTTCAAAATTTATGGAATTGACCAGAAATCAACGAAAAGTTATGATTTAAAAGTCAACGAAAAATTATGATTTAAATGACAATTATCCCTTTTTTTCATATATTCAGATGACGGAACCTAAAATTCCGTTATGTTACAGATTTTCAGAATTATTTATCACAAATGGCATTGAAATAGGAGGAGACAATACTGGTCATGATCTTGATTTGTGCATTATTAGGCACCACTCTAATTAATAAAAATTAAAAACATGGGGATTATTATAATTAAAGATGATAAGAGAGAGATGTCAAGTTGACGAAACCAATAGGAAAGAATTAGCCGTCGATTTAGACGTCCTGATCAAATTCGTATCCGCTCCATAAATACCCATCCAAACACCAACTCCACTCCTCAACCTCACTGTTATTCATATATATCTCCCATCCAAACGCAAGAATTCTTTTCAAAGAAACAAAGAAAAAATTATATCAATTTTTGCTCTTGTTTCCTTGCATACAAATGGTACGTATACGTCCTATCCTACACATGTATCGATTCACAAATCATATCTACAAATTTTTATGACTTTTTTTTAACTTTTTTTGCAGGAGACCGAGAACAGCAACGTCATATACGAAGAGGTAATTAAACCTACTGAATCAGCAGCGCGAATGATTCAAAATCCGTATACTGAAAATTGAATTAACTTTTGATACAGAAATTCATAGTGAGTCCACGTGGAGTGAAGCTATTCACATGCCGATGGGTACCTGTAGATACAGAGGCAAAAGCTCTGATTTTCCTCTGCCATGGCTACGCCATGGAGTGTAGCATCTCCATGAGAGGTAAAATCGAAATTTCGAATAATACCGTAAAAAAATCGAACGTATTTCTTCGTTTAATTTTCAATTGATCGATTAATTGATTGATTGATTCGAACAGGCTGCGCCGCTCGACTAGTTAAGGCGGGGTATGAAGTGCACGGCATCGACTGCGAAGGCCATGGGAAATCGTCCGGCCTGCTCGGACTCATCACCAGCTTCGACGATCTCGTCGACGATCTCTCCGATCACTTCACCAATATTTCCGGTGAGATTTTCTGACCTTTTATTATATAAAAATTGGATAAATTGTCGTCGGATTAGTTTGAGTTATTCAAAATTCAACCATTGGTTAAAACAGAGAAGTAGTCGTCTCCTCCGTGGACTCTTCGCTCGTTGAATGATGTATTTATTGAAATAATGAATAAAAAATGGTGTTTTTTGGTAACTAATCCCATAATTAATGGGATTAATGGATGTGCAATGTTGACTTGATCTGATTTGAATTGATTAAAATAATGTTTATGCAGAGAGGAAAGAGAATAGGAATAAGCTGAGAATATTAATGGGGGAATCAATGGGAGGGGCGATGGTCCTACGCTTGCATAGAAAATTGCCCGACTTTTGGGATGGTGCCGTCCTCGTTGCCCCCATGTGTAAGGTAAAATATATTTTTCTTGCTACTTCAGTTTTTTCCACCAATTTTAATTATAAAGATACTAGATATATAATTGCTTTAGATTTACTACTCTTATCAACTTTTGCACTAAATTGTCAACTCAATTTTAATTTATTCCAAGTTGAAGAAGAAATATCTATGCATAGTTCTCTCTCTTTCCTTTCAAATTTCTTGCGTCTCATTTTATGAGAGAGAAATAAGAAGAAAAATTCAACTTATGATATAATAATACTAATATAATGGAATAAAAATGCAGATTGCTGACGAGATGAAACCAAGCCCAGTGGTTATCACTATATTGACCGCTTTGGCTCGCGTCATCCCTACATGGAAACTTACTCCAACTCCAGATATAATTGACATTGCCTTCAGGGACCCACAAGTTAGACAAGAGGTATATACATATTACTTATAAAAATTAAATTTTATTTGGGCCAGTTGTGGTGGATTATTTTATGATGAAAGAAAAATTAGTGATTAATTAAAAGCAACCATATATTATTGCGCTCAGGTTAGATCCAACCCTTACACATATAAAGGCCGACCTCGATTACAAACTAGCTACCAACTGTATACAGTCAGCATGGATTTGGAACAAAGACTTGAAGAGGTTTGGCTTTGTCTCTTATTTAATTTGTCTTGTAATGATTTTGGACCATTAATTTTATCTTGATCGATCGAATTGGAATCACTTTCGACAAATTACATTATATGTATAGGGTCCACTTATATCTATACAACTCAAAAATGAATGGTCTACCACGTATATATATTGTATAGGAAGGCTACATGATAAGCAAAATGCAAAATATATTTGGAATTAATGAATTCTGATGAAAATAAAATGCAGGTTTCGTTGCCGTTCATTGTTCTGCACGGAGAAGAAGATAAGGTGACGGATCCATCGGTGAGCAAAACACTGCACGAAACGGCACGCGCCGCCGACAAGACGATCAAGCTGTATCCCGGAATGTGGCACTCGTTGTCGTACGGCGAGCTGCCGGAAAATCTCGACATCGTATACTCCGACATCCTCAACTGGGTTGACCAAAGATTGAGTGCCAGATACGAAGAGCAACTCAAGGCTGCTAATGATCAAAATGCGCTCCAATCCGAATCCGCTAAATAGGGAAAATATTTTATACCGCTTCATACAGCTCATATTTTGTTGTTTTCTCATACTAAAATCTTTTCTTTTTTCTATTTTCTCAACATAAGTGATTATTCTTTAAAGAACAGGCCTGTCTTTCCCTCCATTGTATCAATTATAGTGTGGAATTTACCGAGTGTTTGGAAATTATTGGATGTAATAATAATATTTTTATCATTTATTGTATTTTCGAGATTTTTTGGTTGATATAGTGCTAAAGACACTCGTGAATAGGCGACCAAAACTATATATCTCTCAAAATAAAATTTGGACATGAACAAAATAAAATATTGACATGAGATGTTTGAAGTCTATTAATTTCAATGGGCCGCAAAAATGATAAATTAAACTCTTGCTATCTATAGGCTAGAGGCATAAGCTTATGCTATATTGCTATATGTGTAGTTAAAGATTGAGAGAAATTACTGTGCATGAGCTTACTTTATTAATCTATGTGAAGTTAGTGACAAGAGTAAATTTCAAGGGTTTTATAACAACTCAAGTATATTTTATTGAATTACTGTTAATTTGAATGTGGAAGGTTTCGTTAGGTGAGCATTTATTGTTTGTTTGTGTTGTATATATATACATGAGGATGGGATCCTCATAATAATGTATAAGAAGATTAAATTATAATCACCGATTAACATGTAAGTCTCATTATGTTTAATGAAAAAGATAAGCCTAATTATGCTCATCTCATGCTTTCGTGCGTGGCCATCAACTTGTTCAATTTTCAGCCACCAATTAAATAAGAAGTTAATTCAACTCATTACTTTGCATTAATTACAATAGCTACTGACTTTTTTCCTTCTTTTCACGTGTTATCTTTCTAATCACTCTCTTCCATTATTTATAATACATTTTTTTGAACATAGATATTTAGAAAAGTTAAAAAGTGGTGTAAATTGGTGTGATAAAAAAATATATATATATTATTTAAAATTGTGAAAATATCAAAAATGTTTTTAAAAGAAAACACATGTCATATTACATGGAACAAGTAAAAAAGAAATATGTGTTATAAATAATGTGACAGAGTGAATAATAGTTTTTAGCCTAGTAACAAAATTACTGTTTCCTCTGAATTATGTGTGTAACGTGGCAACTTTCAAAAATTTGGTGTGTTCTTCCAAATCAAGGGTCTCAAACTGTTGATTGAAAAAATTGATAATAGTTTAGATTGTAAATTTTCTAATTAAATTTAAATTATTTATTTGTCGTTAATAATTAAGTTCAAAATTTAGTTTCCAAATGTATTGCGTGTAACGGTGTAAGGATACAAATAAATGATACGAGCGGAAGTATTTTGAGCTTCTAACTCCAAGAAGCCAAGATCTGAAAGCAAAGGATAGAAAATATTTCTCTTAATCTCCTATGAGAAAATTAAAATGAATATATTAGGAAAATGCGCAACACACGGTAGAAATATCTAAGAAAACTAACTAATGAAACTGTCAAGACAAATAACAAATCCTAGAATCATGGGGAAGCATATCGCACGTAGTCTTGAAGATAAGATGGTCGTTTGGTCGTCTGAATTGGACGTGCATCAGTTGCTGCAGTTGCTAACTTGGTTGTCTGCATGGCCGGATCCAAATTAGGCGTAGGATTAGAGCTTGTGGCTTTGGGCTGTTGCTTGTTGATGGGTCGAAAGACTCGGGCTCCACTGCTGCTGATGGGCTTGCATTTGCAACACTCCATCCTGGATCAGAACCTCGTGCATGATGTTGGATAAGAGATTTAGCTATTCCTGGATCATTAACCATATAGCTCACATAACTTGAACATTTAGTCACCAAAACCGTAAATCCTGAGGCATAATTTCATTACTTATGAAACCTTTATGTTAGAGAGCAACAGGAAAGGTCAGGGTAGATGAGGCAATTTCTTCTATGCGAGACAATGTGCATACCCTTGAGGGTAGACTCCACGCGGGAGCAAACATCGGAAGCAAAGCTAGAGTAAAGTGCAGGACCGACCAATATATCAAGCGGAATTCAAACGGAGGCGAGAAGCTGGGGTGATCAGAGTGGCGCTGGGATAGAGAGAAGAAGGTAGAGGGAAACAGAGCTGAAGACTGACCGCAATAGATTAACGCTATGGGCAGAGCGTGAAAGATTCTTGACCAAAACACCAGATAATAAAAGAGATCGACTTTTCTTATTAGGCGCGATCAGAGATAGATACGATCTAGCAAATAAGGAAAGAATATGACCGCAAAAGATAAGGATGGAAATGAGATATACATGACAATCTTGCGACCGAGCCTGCACCATAGGCTGGACTCCTCCATAGCCTATAATTGTTTGTGTATATCAAAAGCAAGAGATCATACAAAGAAAGCGGTTTCGGGTAGAGCTTCCGAGTTGGTAGTTCATAGAGAGTTTGAAGCCAGAGTTCCGACAATGAAGAAGCTCTGACATACTTTTTCGGCATAGTCTAGCTTTGTTTTGCCATTTTTCCTTTTGTTTGAGTGATGTGAGGAAGAAACAATTCCCCTGAGGCAATTTGCATTTTTTTTTCGTTTAAAGAGGATCAATAATAGTTCTTCATTTATCCCCGTGGTGACTCAAACCCCCGACCTATTGGTTGGGTCCATCTAATTTGAATGCTCTCTAGGCAACCCCCGAGCTATTGGTTAGGTCCATCTAATTTGAATGCTCTCTAGGCAAGACTGCGGACGATGATTCTGGGACGGAGTGTGTTTAACTGAGGTTGTAGGTGTAGTAACTCTAATCTGTAACGATAGATAAGGTAAATATCTTTAGATCGATGGTCGAATGACAGTTCATGTTTATCAAGTTAATTCCAGATCAGGTTGTTTTTCTTAATGATTATTTTTGTTGTTTATCTAATGCACAAGACAAGCATTAAGAAGGCACCAATAAGATACCTACCCCTAAACCTAGGGGCAAAAACATGTAAATTTGAGATTCACTAACATAAATAAAATAGAAAGTCACATTTGAAAAGCTTAATTATCCAATGCATACTAGGAAATACAGTCACAGTAGTTTGACGAAGAAAGAGGCCTACTTACATGCACAACACCAAATCTAGACCAAGGAACAAAAATGTTAGACCTGTTGCTCGTGCATGCATCAGTCTTCACTTTTCTTCTTCTTCTTCTTCTTTTTATCTTTCTTCTTAGCAGAAGTTTCATCACCGCCATCCTCAGTTTCAGCATGTTTCCTCTTCTTTTTCTTCTTCTTCTCACTAGCATCCATATCACCATCTTCATCTGCTTCTTCAGTATGCTTTCTCTTTTTCTTTTTCTCATTCTTAGCTGGTTCAGTTTCAACTTCTGCATCATCAACTGAGCCTGGCGTAGCATCTTCGGGTTCACTCCTCTTCTTCTTTTTCTTCTTTTTCTGCTCTTCTTTAACAACTTCCGGTTCTGTTTCTTCTTTATCATCCTTGGAGAGTGATTCAGTAAGTGCAAGAACTGAATCGGCAGCCGGATTGTAAGTCTGCAAAATAAGACATGAACTTTCAGATAATTAAACTTGAAAACATTAGGACAGCATTGTATAATTAAAATATGTTTTAGACCTTCGCCGGAGTAATCATGCCTCCTGATCCTTTCTTCCTGTCCTTGTCATAAAACTCAATCTTCGGTTTTCCTTTTACAGAACCAGCAGAACGACTTAGTTCTTTTCCTTCTAAGCTCCTCAATCGTGCTTCAAGCTATAAAAAGTAACAAATGGGTTACAAAAGAACAAATGGTGAACACAAGAACCTTTTTTACACCAAAAAGAGCAAGAATTACCTTAATTCTATTCTCCAGACCCATTGTGTTGTCTTCACCATCTCCAAGAGCATCACAACGGATAGCCAAAGCAGCTTTGGCAGCAAGAGACCGTGAAATCTTACCCTTGTGCTTAGGGGCAGCTTGACCAATAAGAGAAGCATGATAGATGAGTCCATACTTGGGAGTTGCATGCTTAGTCTTCAATGCTCTGAAGAGAGCCTTCTCAGCACCAAGTATCTGCACTGTACTTCCAGGTTGTTTAGCCAGATTCAACAAGCTGCCCCCATGAGCAATCAAGCGAGCACCAACAAGTTCGCCAACAAGTGCAGTTAGATTCGGGGCAATAGTGTTCATCCTGCTCTTTAGATAGTCGTACAGTTGAGCTCTGTACTCAGAAAGAGAAAGAACTTGGTTGCATAGGTCTTTTATGTTCTCCAGATCGAGATCACTAACTTCAGTTCCCATGGAGATCACAGCTGCCTCCTTTAGTTCGGTCTCAACCTCCTCCGGAAGTATCTACAATATTTGTAATGTGAGTGCTACAAGAAAATTAAATCCCCACCAAAAAACAAAAATTGATTAAATTTACAGGAATGTTATTTTTCATAAAGAAATGGATTTAGGGCTCAGTACTAGCAATTAGCCAAAGGGCCCAATTTTATAATTAAAGATGTGAATGTAGAAATTTCATTAATGAAGCTTCAAGCAATGAGTTGATTGTTGCAAATTATTGATCTCTTTCAAGCTTACAAAGGGTAAACTGGAAACAACAGTGAAGTCTCTATTTACAGGTCTTTATTTATAAATTCACATTACTCATAGTTAAAACGGGGTGGGCAAACAACAACAGCACCAAATGTCTACCTCAGAGAAATCAAGTTTGGCAGCATTGGAGCGGTAACCCATCAATTTCACAGACTTTGCATAAAGTATGTTGTCTTGCACAATCTTCGCAAGTTCAGGAAAATGCCATCCATACCACTCCCTCACTCTCATTGCATATGTATTTAACTCTTTGTCAAGGTCATCCAACAAGCTAATGGCTTGAATTATCATTGTATCAACCTTGAATAGCAGTCATGAGCAATCATCAATAAAAAGCCAAAAAATGTGCAAAAATGAACAAAAACTTTCAAGGCTCGTATGTTGATGCACAGCAAAGATGGAGGCAAGCAACAAATAAAAGAAAAAACTAAAATCACACGTTACCAATGGCACAAAACTTTTTTGAAGTATACCAAGCATACAAGCATTACCTCATTCTTTTAGGCTTCTTTCACCTTTAAACAACATAAAAGCAACTCAAACTTGTGCACGGCACAGATAAGAATGATGTATTAATATTATAATTAAACTTTAACGAACACCATACAATATGAGAGTGCATAATAAAACAACCAAAATTAAACATCAATTACTAATATGCATAGATTACTCCAGGCCACATAGGTTGAACATCTCTGGGGCCTTATCTTATAATTCACCTTATCAGGACTAAATTTCAACTTGTGTCTGGATAGGCTGTGAGATAAACCAAGGCTCATTGGAGCCATATCTTGTGCTGCTAGACCTGATATCAGTTCAGTCAACTGACTTCTGACCCCCCTCATTAATTCCATAACTGAATTGTTGTGAACACATTCGATTTGCTGCAAGAAATAAAATAATCATAAATACAAACAATTTGATATAACTGACTAAATAATAAAGATCTGCCAACTTACAAGCTTCTCTTTGATTGTGTTCCCAAGTTTAGAATCCGCTACAGCTAAAATGTCACCATCACAATGGCTACGTAGGAATTTCCGAAGACCTTTGCTGGGTTTGCTATCTATCAGTAGGGTGGCAGCAGATAGCGCCTCTGCAGTATTCTCAAATTTAGAGAATGCTTTCAGCTTGACAACCTAAATGACATGAAAAGAATTAACTAGGTCTATCATTAAAATTCTATATGAACTAAGAGGAAGTAGTCAAGCATTCAGCTTCAAACGGTATGTAACATTATATTGACTATCATACACCTCACATCTACTCTACCAGTAAATACTGCTGCAAGGAACTTTTGTGGATCTAAAGTCAAGTTAGTAATCGGGCGTTTAAACCATTCTCGTAACAAAATGAACATGAAAAAGATTGCATGTCCCAAAAAATCAATAAATTTAACCCTCTAAGAAAAACTAAAATTGCATTACTTTCTTAGTCTCTATTCTCCTTTCAACTGTAGCCCATTTCTCGGTGTAGAATGTTACGAATCCCACATACATATTCATCACAATAAAAATCAGCAAAGATATAAGAAAACAGTATTCCAGAATCCATACCTGTCTAGCGGAGTCAGGGGAGGCGAATTCTTTCCCCAAATCCTTCAACAGCAAAAAAAAATGAAAAAAGAAATCAGAAAAGAACTTCACAAAGTAAAAACATGAAACGAAGCGAAACAAAGACTCCGGCGAAAATACCTCGACTTTGGAAAGTTTTCCCTCATCGAGAACCTTGAAAAGCGCAAAGCCGGCCGGCGTTTCAAATAGAAGCAACATATTTGGTTTCCTTACACCAGAACTCCGTCGTACTAGACCACCCAAACTCCACCGCCGCGCTCTTAGGTTTTAGAGAAGTGGAGACTGCTCCGCCGCAACCTCTAGGGTTTTAAGAGAGGGGCTCAAGTAAAATTCGGACTAAGGGTTTTAGGGAAAGAGGCCAGCGCCGCTATATATATAATTGAAAGCGTATGCTATTTATTTCACATTTTGCTGTACTCGGATACCTAAGTGAGTATAATCTATTAATTATAACATCTACTAATAAATTGTTGATTATATTATTTCATGTTATTTTTATTAATATTATGATTTTCCAATAGAAAATCTCAAATCTACAATTGTAACATATATCTTGCCCTACAAAAGAAGCATGTCGCATTTCTTAGTGCGTGATATAGTTTTTAAAAAAAAAAAACATAAAAATGAAGGCATTTTTTATCCATCAATATTTTTTGTAAACTTTTTAATAAACATTAGAAAAGCAAAATATATTTAACATTGTAATAGTTATGTTTAAGTATTACCTATATTACATAGTCCAAGGATCAGTGACTTACACATTCAGTGACTTTGGCATTAGATGTTATCAAAATGAGTATTATTGGGTCGGGTCAATTTAATAATAGAAGTATGTTGGCATTCCACCCTTCTTTCTCCTCTCAAGGCCTATTCGAGAGAAAATCCATTACTTTTTGTTCGTGAATATCTAAATTGCTGGTTCGTTATTCGAGAATTTTTGTTTGGGCAGTTCATGCAATTCATACATAGTGTTTTGATCTAAGATTTCAATTCTTTCTTGTTTCATCAGTAGCATATTGTTCCGTGAAGATAAGGTCCAAAATATGAACGAAATAAGCGTTTCCACCTGTCTACCACCCAGTCAATTTTGTTCCACTTAATCCCTCTTTCGGGTTATTATTTTTATTTAAGAAGAAAAACTTATTGAGCTCCATTATATTCATAATTTTAGAAATAAATAAGGATGTTGCGTTTATTGAAAATATAGAGGATTGCGAAAATGATGTAATTATTCCGTATAAGACTCAATCTGCCTATGTCAATTATTCGAAGTGTGAATTTATAAGACAATGTCAACACAAATCTTAGACATCCTTAACTTAAGTAGTGGAATATCTCAGAAGTCAAATGACTTTTGTTTTGAAATTTATCTAAGGCCTCCCATCGAAAAACTTCAATGCCTAAACTTTATTGAGTAAAAGTAACAAAACAAAATAACCGAAAGTTTGAATTGGTTTTGATTCCATAAGTATATATTAGTCAGCTCCACAAACATTCCTAATATTTATTCTATATTAAAAAAGCATTTCTCAAATTTTCCATAGTAAATTCTTGTGAATTTATGTGTTTTTCTACTGATTTTACATATTTGACTAAAAAATTAGAGTTAATTGTCGCTAGATACACGAATTTTAGTCCCGATTGTGGAATATTACACATGAACTTAAAAAATTAAATAATAATACACGAACTTTCATTTTTTTCTTACTTTTTCAATGATTAATAATTTCGACATAAATCAAAACTGAATTGGAGATTAGATGTCTTACTATTCCTATGGTGGGCTAGTTAATAGTAGGAATTGAAGTGACCAAATTGCTCAGAATAATTGCTCGTAAAGCAAGAAATTCATGAAGGCAGTGTCTTTATTTTATCCCAAATCGATATAATTTGGATGGAAAAGAGTAATTTGAAATGAAATGACGCTGTTTCATTTCATGAATAATTATGAATGCCGACAAACATGGATTTCCCCAGTGGCGAAGCCACGTAGAAATATGGGGTCCATGGGCCCCACCAATTTTGAAAAAACGCAGGAGTATTTTAGTAATTTTTATTATTTATAAATTAAAAAATATTTAATATCGAAAATATTGTTAACCTAGCTCCACTTCC
>JAYDZE010565193.1:0-30627 GCA_034509125.1 Monilaria moniliformis
ATTCAATCAAAACATAACTACATTTATCAATATCCAACTAAACCCTAAATCTATTCAAACTAATCAAAACATATAATAATAATGCATAAAAAACATAATAACACATGTAATAGAACATACCTATAGATGGGCAATCAAAGTTCGGGCGTGCACGAAGGATTTCGAACGAATTGAAGCGAATTTTAGAGGATTTGCTATATCAATTGTGAGGAAAAATGAGCATTCTGCCGCTGATATACAATCAGGGGCAGATGCTTGATAAACAAGCGTACAGCCAGACGCTTGATAAACAAGCATACACCCCCTCCCCCCCCTATTTCATACTTCTGTATTTGTGCAATTCAGCGCAGCCTCCACTCCATAATTTCGGATTCGCAGCTCACAAATTGAGGTAATTTCCGGTTAGGGGTGCTGGAGCTCCCCTGAGTGACCCCCACACCATCGCCAAAATGGCATCCTCGGAGAAGCGGTGCTTATACGATGTCCTCGGCCTCAGCCGCGACTGCTCCGCCGACGAAATTCGGTCGGCCTACAGGCGCCTCGCCCTCCAGCGCCACCCGGACAAGCTTGTCAGGAGCGGCGTCCCCGAGGCCGACGCCACCGCCGCCTTCCAGGAACTCGTCAACGCCTACGAGGTCCTCTCCGACGCGCGCGAGCGCGCCTGGTACGACTCCCACCGCAACCAAATCCTCTTCTCCTCCTCCACGGCTGCGGGCGCCGCGGCGGGTGGCTCCTCGGCCTTCGTGCCCGATTTGTTCTCCTTCTTCTCGAATTCGGTCTACTCCGGGTACTCCGACTCGGGGAGGGGGTTTTACAAGGTTTATGCGGATCTGTTCGAGAAGATTTACGCTAATGAGTTGAGTTTCGCGAAGAAATTAGGGCTGCCGCTGCCGAAGGAAGCTCCGGTCATGGGCAATTTGGAGAGTCCCTATGCTCAGGCAAGCTTTTCTGTTACTGTTGATTTTGTATCTTTTTTTTATGCGTGGATTTTTCTTTCTGGTAATTCATATTCTCATATTTGGTGTTGTGAAACTCGTTTATGTTCAATCTCAATGTGAATTAAAACCTGCCTAGGTTTCACTATTACATGATCGATAGGAAACAATTTTTTTTTGCTTGACAAAGGATAGCTAGCGATCACATGGACTTAGTTACTTTGAAATGGTAGATTGTTAGTGATTAATTGGGGAGCAGCTGAGTATGGACGGGAGGGGAAAGAGTGAAGGAACAATGAAAAGGTGTGTAGTGCTCATTATCCTTTCTCATTCCATGATTTATGTGAGCTAGTAATTTGTTAATTAAGAACTTAGATAAAGAAGTAGAAGCTAGTCATATATGACACATTAAAGTTTAAGATTATCAAATGGCAGACCAATTATTGTAGACTTTGAAGTATCATTGATTTGAATGTATAATATTGGTCCTTGTTGTAATACCATGATATCTCTTAAGGATGAGTTATTGCATTTTTACAATTTTCATTGATGAAGGATCTATCTAGATCCGGGCACGGTTTTGAATGTACTTCAAGATTTTTAACATATACAGGTAATCGACTTCGCATATTAGCATAGAAGACTCATCCAGTCTAAGTTTTCCCAGTTCTTTATAGCTTTGGGTTTGGATTTCAAGTGGGGGAATTGTTCAGGTACTTCTAAAGATACCATTGGGAAGGAAACTATCTTGAGCATGATTTCTAAAGAAACTGCAAGGCTGTAGAATTTTCTGAGCTGTAGGTTATTGATCCAAAGTTTCAAGTTTCAAGCTGGCAGTTTCTTTGTCATTCGGAACCAAGGTTATACTTGTATTTCCTGCTATGATTTTACTAGTAGTTTATCCGTGAGGATATCTACATTGGAAGTAATGACATACTATTGAAAATTTTCATCTATTTAAGTCTAGAGAACACCCAACTTGGAACTTGAAACCCCCACTCTGAACTTGAAACCCCCACTCTGAACATCTTAAATTCACAAAAGGCCTACTTGAACTTTGATATATATGAAGTGATTATTTCATTTTCTCTTTTGCGAAATTGCTTATACAAATTCTAATGTGGGTCATCTCCGTGCATTATCTTTAGTTGTTTATGTTTTATTAGTTGTTTATTATCATAAGGACTTTAGTAATTGGTTTGTTAGAGATAGGTTTCTCTCTTAGAGTTAGAGTCTTTGTTTGATTAAGAGTCTTTGTTTGATTAAGAGTCTATATGTAGTCTTATAAATAGCTCTTCATTGGAAGAGTTATGTGTCTTGGAGAAAATTAGTTTTAGGGACGGTAATTTAGGCCAGCCATAGGGCCTCAATTTGGGGATTTGTTTCTGTAATTCCTTATTCAATCTTTCTATCAAATTCCACCGTCTATTTTGTGTTCTTCTCTGTTTTTGTTTGTTTTTTTATTATTCCATTTCCAGCAGCATCCGCCTTTAACTCCTAATAAATTGGTGTGGCGCACGTGGAATAATAAAGAAAATGAACAGAAACAGGAAAGAACACGTAATAAATGGAATTTGATAGAAAGACTGAATAAGAAATTATAGAAACTAATCCTCAAATTGAGGCCCTCCGGCTAGCCTAAACAACCGTCCCTAAAACAACTTTTCTCCGAGACACATAACTCTTCCAATGAAGAGCTATTTAAAGACTACATAAAGACTCATAATCAAACAAAGACTCGTAAACCAAGTTTAACTCAACTCTAAAAGATAAACCAAAGACTCGTAAACCAAGTCTAACTCAACTCTAAGAGATAAACCTATCTCTAACAAACTAATTACTAGACTCTTTATGATAATAAACAACTAATAAAACATAAACAACTAAAGATAATGCTGGAAGACGATCCGTATCAACTACCCCGCCGGGCACTAATGTAAGAAAATGGCCCAAATATGCCATGGCACGACATGAGGATGCATCCCAATTGTTGTCAGCAAGCGGTGCACCAACGAAGGAACACCAAGAACCCACGAACAAAAAGAAACGGGGCAGCAAAATGCCGGTGAGGGGCTGGGATGAGCACATGGTGTATGGTGGGGGCTGGGATGAGCAAAACCATGGTGTACAGTGGGGGCTGGGATGAGCGCATGCTCATGGGAACGGCCAGCAGCCACTGTTGGGACGGAAGAAAAGGAAGTGTGTGTGGACTGAGGGATAGTGGGCACTGGAATGAAACGTGGCCGTGGCAGGGGTGGTGGCGGGAACATGGTTGCTGGCGCAGACCGGGGCCGGGGCCAGGGCCGGGGTGGGATGACACCTGTGGCGCTGTCGCAAACTGGGGCCATGGCGGCGGCGGCGGCGGAACAGCGAAGCGTGATGGACCAGTGGTGCTGTCACCACGGCTGGTGGATTCGCTCGCACTGGCTGGAGATGGCAGAGAAATGGGAGGTGGCATAGACACGGGAGGCGAAACATCGGGGCTGGACCAATGGCGTCAAGGCGGCTGCTGCTGGAATAATAAAGAAAATGAACAGAAACAGAGAAGAACACAAAATAGACGGTAGAATTTGATAAAAAGACTGAATAAGAAAATTACAGAAAGTAATCCTCAAATTGAGGCCCTATGACTAGCCTAAACTACTGTCCCTAATACTACACATAACTCTTCCAATGTGGAGCTTTTATAAAGACTACATAAAGACTCCTAATCAAACAATGACTCTTAAACCAACTCTACCTCTAACAAACTAATTACTAGACTCCTTAAGCAGTAGTAAAACATAAACAACTAAAGATAATGGCAGGGAGACGCCCCGTATCAAATTCCCTTTTCAATATGTTCAATAAATAATCAAAAAGAAAACTGCAAAATTTCCTCTGCTTTTTGTATGAAATTGATATTTTTATGATTGGTTTGGATCAGATATCCTGTTTTGACTTCAACTATAACTTCTTATGTAGGTCACAGCATTCTATAGTTACTGGTTAGGGTTTACAACAACACTGGACTTCTTTTGGGCAGATCAATATGATGCTATGGCTGGCCCAAACAGGAAGTCAAGGAGGTTAATGGAAGAGGAGAACAAGAAGTTGAGGAAAAAAGCTAGAAGGGAGTATAATGAATCAGTTAGGGGACTGGCTGAGTTTGTGAAGAAGAGGGATAAAAGAGTAATTGATATGCAAATAAAGAGGAATGAGGAGATGGAGAGAAGGAAAGAAGAGGAAAAACAAAGGAAGAAAGAGCTGGAGAGACAGAAAGCAGAGAAGGCTAGGAATTATGAGGAACCCGAGTGGGCTAAAGTGGAGGAGATTGAAGAGGATGAGTCCGAAGATGCCTTGGAGGAAAAGAAAAACGAATTCTATTGCGTAGCCTGTAGCAAGAAGTTCAGGAGTGATAAACAATGGAAGAATCACGAGCAGTCAAAAAAGCACAAAGAGAAGGTGGCAGAACTGCAGAAAGCATTTCGTGAAGAGGATATAGAATATGAAGAAGAAGGAGGAGGAGGAGGAGGAGACGAAATGGAAGAGGCTGATGGAAATGACATTGGGTACTTGTCAGCAGATGATAGAGTAAGTAAGTTACAGGATCAATTTGAAGGGAGACTTGGTATTCAAGAAAATGATAGTGATGATGATGGACAGAATGCATCCAATGAAGCAGTGGAATCTGAAGATCCTAAAGAATTCGGTGGAATGAATGGAGTGGCTGAAGGGCTGCAGCAAAACAACAATGGTGGTGATGATGATGATGAGGCAAGTATCCTCGAAGCTATGTTGTCAGGGCGTAGGAGTAGGAACAAAGCAAGCAATCCTAGGGCTCCAGCTACCAAAACTCAGATGGAATCTGATGGTGATGAATTGGAATTTATGGAGTATAATGACACAAAGGGTTCACGAAGGAACAGGGGAGGCAGGAGGCGAAGAGGTAGAAAACAAGAAGAAGCAGAACCAGTGAGAGCTAGTACTGCGGAAAGAAAAGATAAGGTTGAGGAACATGAAGTGTCTGATGATGATGCTGCGGAGCCAATTCCCAAATTTTTACTAGAACCTGAGACTAACACGATATCAGATGATGTAACAGAAAAGGATCATAAGCATGCAGAGCAAGCTGTACGCAAGAAAGTTACAGCAAAGAAAGAAAATGCTTCCAAATTGAAGGGTGCATCCAAAGGACGGAAACAGAAGGTACTCTTTCCTAACTTGTATTGCTCTAGAATATGTAAGACACATTTTAGTATCTTCTGTGATAGATGTCCTAAGAAATTGACAAGCTATGTTGTGTAACTGCTCTACTAGATGTGTATTGTTTGTGTCTTGTGTAATCACTATTTTCAATGATCTTGTGTATCACAGAACTGAGTGTAAATATTAATTCAACCTGAAATATGGGCATGTTACGAGGCTAATCCTATTCACCCTCCAATTCCATGGATTGTATTGGCTCCCCTGTTTGCCCACCCCATCACACCATCCCACAAGAACCCAAAGGAAAAACTAGAAGAAATTAAAAGAAAATTTGTATTCCATTATTAGCAAATGTGCACCATCCATCACCCTCTTCAATAAAGAGGCTTTCTATTATTGTAATTAATGATATAGAGATATTCAATATACAACATTTTTCCTGGCTTTTTTCAACAAATGTTCATCTCTGAGTTTCTTGATATTCAGGTTGCAACTAAAGGTCCTGACAATGTATGCGAGAAGTGTGGAGAACAATTTCAATCCAAGTACTCCTCTTTCTTTCAAAACTCCTTGCATTTTGCTTCTCTTAGTACCTCTATTGATCCTCCTGCTCCTGTTACAGGACTAAACTTCACAAACATTTGGGAGAAACTGGTCATGCCTCACTAAGACATCAATGATGTATGATTATCTAGAAGTAACACATGTGGGTGTTGATTTTTTCCCTTGGGTCCATTGTATTGAGCTCTCTTGTTTTATTGTTGCCGGTTCTCCATGGGTAGAGATTGACACCAGCCTTGTTATGCGGACCACTGTCATTTTGCATTGCTGGAATGAAGTTACAGAACATTGCTCTGCTCAAAGGCATGGCTGTAATACATTATATTCGTTTGTGCACGCGCATTCGAGACAAGCAAGTAGAAGGTATTTACTTGTTTCAACTTGTGCTATGACAACTGAAGCTTTAAAGTTAGGAGCTTCAGTTTCTGAGTTTTGCAGCTGCGAGAGAATTCCATGACTGGAACTTAGTTGTTAGTAGTTTAAGAAGACCGAAAAATGTTGCAGTAGTAAATAGGAAATTAATTTATTACACGATCAATTCATTAAGCCTGGAATTTTGTCCCTGTTGCATCTATACCTACTTGTCAGTATACGAACTAATTTCTGAATGAAGTTTTTCTCTTTGAAATGTGAAAGCTTTTGTTGACTAGATCAGCAACTTGTTTATGCTATAAATTCTATTCTTGTTGCAAGTTAGTGACTGATCATTATTGCTGGAGAGTGCTGATAACCCACAAAGCATATAGAGGGTGTTGTTTCTTAGGTTTCTCAGCTTTCCTGGGTTCCTGTTGTTCCTGTTTCCCCCTTTTTAGTTTCTTCAGGCTTATTTTGATTTCTGACGAGTTAGTACTTATGTGCTATGTGCTGAAGAGCCCGAGAGATCATATTTATGTTATGCAACAACCAAGGATGCTATACAAGCTTGATGCAGTTTCTGGAGGAGTTCCTCAATGATGTAATTAAATACCTCATTCTCTTAATAACACAATATTATTGAATCTGGCAAGAACTTTTGTTGTTCTAATTCACGTACAGACAACAAGAGTGCTGGGCAGGTGGATGGAAGCGGCTGCACGCTTTACATGGTATACGACCTATGCAATTTTTTCAAGAATGGCGACATGTCAACTAAAATGGTACGTTTGTATTTCAATTTTATGAAGGAATGTTGGCAGCACACATGTAGGGTATCAATATGACCTGCATATGCAATGGTTGTAGGCCAATGATATGTAGTGGCTGTGGCGTTACCCTCAGATTTCCTGTTTGTGGCTCAAAATTCTGATTCATTTGTTCCATTTGCGTTTGGGGAACACATCTAATGGTGTGGGCCTGTTGTTTGCTGCTTCTAATTCTTCTGCATGATCATGATTTAATTCTCAAGGACTCTTTCCCGCGGATACCCGTCATCAACAAGTGCTGCCTCGATCTTTTTTGTCCAGCGTCACTTCATTCTCTCCAAGAAAGGTTACTGCCACTACTCATGGTGCTACTGTTGAATCAACAAATAACGTATTAGAAGAAGCTCGATCAAGCCGCATCCCTTAATGCGAAAGTTAGAACCTCTGTACATTTACTAATTTACAAAGGCGCTTTAGGTGTTTCAGCAGGACGGATTCCAGCTTTTGTTGACCAACAGCCGTGACACCTGGGGGGCGGCCGTCTGGTCCTGCTGTTGATGGACAAAGGGTTTAGAGTTTTTAACGAAAGGAAAGGCTCTTCCACCTCTATTTCCTATATATGTTGTTCGACTTCACTCGTTCTCGTTTTGGCCTCTTTTCCAATTCATTTCATTTAATTCGTCCGTATTAACGTTATAAAATAACAAGATGGTTAGAAATCTTTTATTTTTTGACCCAATCACTCTTTGGATTTCGGAAATGAATAAAATTAATCACCATCAACTCCTATAAAAAAATTAATTCTTAAAATCAGAAAGAGTACATTTGAAATGATAAATTTCGTAAAACTAAGCTAAGTACCTATAATGTACAACTCTGTTTATTTGACAGATGTGTGTAATTATTTATTTGGGTGAATTATAATTTAAATCTTAAACTTTAATGTGTTAATAAAAATATCTCCAACTATTGATAATTACAATTAAATACATGAATTATTGCAAAACCAACAAGAGTGTCCTATAAGGTCAATTTCTGGACTCTAAAAGCTGGTGCAGCTCGCTCGACGCCGGCATGGATTATTGAAAAATTATACTTAAAATAAGATGAAAATAACCTAGTGTCATTTCGATCCAGAAAACGGCGAAATGGAGGCAAGTCACATCAATTTTCCAATACCGAAAATTAACTTATGTTATATTTTTGTTAGTTTTGTGATAAGTGCAGTTAATTATAATTATCAGTACTTTAAGTATTTGGAGTGTTATCCTAAATGTAATGGTGAGGAAGTTGTTGGGTGAATCAAATCCTTTAAATGAAGATTTATTGGTCCATGAGTAATGTGTTGGACCACGACTTCAAGTGAACAAATTGGATTCTTGAAAGCGTCGCATTCTAATTATTTATTCGCAATCATAGTAAGAACAGCTATATATCTCTCTCAAAAAAAAAAAAAAAAAAACAGCTACTATATATTTCTGGCAAAGAAAGTGACACTTTCACTCATATCATTATAAAGTCGCCGACCATTATTTTCGAATGATATACGAAATAACTATAAGTTGTAACATCAAATTTGCGGAAACCTATGTAGAAGTATGTTTTTTGTTAGACCTGAATTCTCATAAATATTCTTTTATACTTGGTCTTTTTTACTTTTCCCCATGCATGGTGCGAGCAGCTTTTGACTTTTGATTGATATATATGCTTTTTTAGGGGAAGACTTTTGCAATTTTCAGAGAGTTTTTGATGAAACCGAACACAAAAATATAGTTACATAATGACATATATAAGGGCGAAAATAATTGTCATATAAATGTTGTCAGAATCATGATATTTTTGCTGGAAAGACTCAACTTGTATTCTTTGGAAGAACATGGTGAAATTAGGGCAAAAATAATTGAGTTCCATGTATTTAAAAGCACTATCAAATTCGAGGACCGGGCTTAATCCAAATTGCAAAATTGAGACACCTAACTGTACACTACAGAATAGTATATGTGACACATGTAAAAGTATTAAATTTAAATTATAAATATGTATATGTAAAAAAGAGATAGTTCTTATCATAATTTTGGAGAATTCTAGATATATACAAAAGGATTCTTAGCTTTTATGAAATACATAAATCCATATATAATAAATTACTAAATTATTTCTTAAAAATAAAAATAAAATTAAGATGTTATAGGTATAATATGTAAATATAATATCATATTACACTATTTTTTAATTGAATAAATAATAGGAATAAAATCAAATTTTATAAAACAAGACTATATCGTGATATATAGATATAGATTTGATTACGGCTTATTTCATACCGTGTAGTTATGAGACGAAAAGTATTACCTCCTTTATGACAAAAAAATCTATTTTACCAAAATAAATATACTACATTCCCTTATTATAATATCGACTAAATGTAAGAGTAATGATAAATGTACATAAATTGTACATACATAATGGGCTATTTTTAGATATTTTACATTTAAATTAGTTTATAAATATTAATAAATTTAAAATAAATTAAATATTATATTTTTATCCTTCTGCAATAATTTAAGGAAAAAAATTAACTTTTCCAAATTAAATATCTGCAGATTTAGGAAAAGATTAACTTTTTTATTGGATATCTACATATTTATCTCCAAATCAATTTTGTGGCTTTGTTTGAAGGATCTATCTAACTAATTTTTCAATCATATCTTTAAAAATATAATAAAGGCAATTTAGTAAAAAAAATATAACTAATAATAAAATTAGTTGAAATAAAATAAAATCAATTTAATTTAAAATTTAGAAACATTATGTATGTACATTTATCTTTTCCCCAAATTATAATGATGGATCTCGAACCCCAATTGCTTACTCATACTACTAATCAGTTACGAGAATGTTGAATATATGATTCGTCTTATATTTTGTTATATCTTTGTTACCGTGTCATGTTGGTGGAACAAGAAAAAAATGCGAATTGTAGTATATATATTTTGAAATATGCATTGTTATGTAATGTGAAAATAGAATTATATATGATTGGATATTATCATATAGATGTATAAAGGGTGCAATCAACGAATATAAGAATTCTATATATATAGTGGTCTCGAAAGATGAAAAATGTGACCATATTGTCATAAAAGTGGCTGGTTGTATAGGACAATCTCAATATTTGTTCACACATAATTGAATTGAAATTAGAAGATACCTTATCTTCTTCACCATGAAAGCGACTACCTCCTGTACCAAATTCATGTCTTTATTTTGCATGCATATCACTTAATTAATCCAATTATATATATAAAATATCCGAACCAAGACCAAATGTGGACCGTAAAATGTAATTATATAACATGTGAGATTAAGCCACATGACAGCGAGAATATTACTTAATTACAATAGACAGTTGTATTATTGTCATTCAGTATGTTTCAATTATGGTATTTCTCTAATTTTCTGCTAGAATTATGCGATTTTCATAAACATTTCCGCTAAATATCTAAAACTTTGAATTCCACATAACTCTCTTGATTTAAATTATTCCTTCACACTACATATATCAAATTAAAGGTAATTATGTAAGGATTCTAATGAAATATTAATTGCATATATTCACATGATAAAAATTTCATGATTGTTATAACTATCAACATATCCTGTAACACTATAATGATTGTCTGGTAAAGCTATATTACTTGGTTGGTAAAGCTATGCTGATTTACTTATTTAACTATGTTGATTGTTGTTTAAAGTTATATTAACTATATTTTATTACTATAATGATTATACCATAAAGTTATGTTGATTTACTTGTTTAACTATGCTGATTGTTGTTTAAAGTTATATTAGTTATATTTTATGACTATAATGATTATACTGTAAAACTGTGTTGATTGCTTGGTAAAGCTATACTGATTCACTTGGTTAACTAAGTTGATCGTTGTTTAAATTTATAGTAATTATATTTTATGACTATAATGATTATATTGTAACGCTATGATGATTGATTGGTTAAGTTATATTAATTTATTTATTTAACTATATCGATTGTTATTTAAAATTATATTAATTATATTTTATGACTGTACTAATTATATTGTAATGCTATACTATTTTTTGGTAAAACATATGCTAATTTACATGTGTGTCTTCCTATGAGTGAATTGATGGATTTTATCTTCTTACATTTATGGATAATAGGCACAAAATTAACATGAAATTACCATCTACATATATTGATTTTCTATCTGCATATACAAAACATCAAGAGCTCAATTGTACATTGACAATGTGCCGACAAACAGAACAATTTGTCATCTTCTGCCTGCAATTTGGAAATAAGGACTAAATAATAAATCTTGTGACAAAGCAACCATTATAGCTAGATCTTAGTAGCTTCAACATTAATTATGTACTACATGTGTCACTATGTTATAAAAAGTTAGTGGCTCTATTAAAGAATAAAGCAAATAAAAATTGGATTTTAGTTAGTCACAAATATTCTTGACACACTGATCATCAGTCTCCATAAAAGAGGCCAACGTAAGGAGGGCTACCAAAATTCCACTCATCCAAAAGATTAATAGATAGATGCATGCATGTAGCTAAGATGATCAATATAATAATGATACATTCAATGAAATAAATAATTAAAGCTACCAATTAATTTAAGCAACAAGTCATACATATATACATATATGTATATATATAAGTATATATACTACTATTCGTACTTAAAAGCCTAGTCAATCTACACCATGTGCAGACATTTATTGTTTTCAACTATATAATAAAAATAGAATATGATATTATGTCCATTTTTGAACTGGTGGGCCTACACATTCAAATATATAGGTGAAAAAAAAATTGAGAAATTTGAATTTTCATCCACCTTGAGCATCGTTTGGAGGAGACAAGCTGGCTGCAGGTTTCTTTGATGGCTGCTGACTGCTTTGTTGTTGTCTGTACATTTTGTTCAAGAGTTCCATGTTTATAGACTGCTGCAGCACAACAAAAAAATCTAATTATATAAAAATGGGTGGTTGGAATTATTGATCATATATAGGTTGGAGATATTCAACAGTATTAAATGCCTAGGCTATATGCCCATTTGGTCTTCCGTTGTAATATTTATTAATACAACTCATGCGTATATGACATTCAAATAAATTTAATTCACTCAAATTAGCCTTTTGCCATTAAATAAATAACAACTTGATTTGAATTTCAAGTGAAAGACGACATTATATTATAGACAAAACTTGTGTACATCTGGATGTCTGCCCTAATTAAATTTAATTAGGGTTCATTAGTTTCCAAGTAGGGTTTATTAATTTTCAACTATGATTATTCATCACAATTCCAATTTAAGTAGGATGGATACACTGTGCATTCGGATATACACGAGTGTGCCTCTTCATTAATTATAAATAGTGGAGTAAAGTAAATGATCTCATATATAAGATAGAAAAATAATACTATGATATATAAAAACATCATATCTACGTACTTGAGCAAGAAATGTGTTGTAGGCGTCGTTGAAATTAGGCATGGAGGCACTAGCCGCGGCTGCATCAACATTGGCTTTCAACAGGGTCGGAGGAGGAACCACCAAAGGCATGGTGAAGGGCGGAGGTGATATATATTGAGCTGGCGTGGCAGCATGCATGAGGGGAGGGAAGGAAGCTAAGGGCACATTCGGTGTCAAATTATTGACATCGACCATCCCCATTCCCATGTTCATTCCCATTCTCATGCGTGCCAACAACGACATCTGAAGTTGTTGTTGCATACCTAAAGGCATCATCACTTGAGGCATGTTTCTTGCATTGCTTATCATGTGAACTTGTGCTTGAAGTTGTTTTAAGTATTCGATCACCTCATCTAGCATCGATGCTTTATCGGTCTATATGTAAATAGACATTATCAAGATTAATATATTTAAAAATTCAAGTTTGCATATCTTAATTAGTATGATCATATTATAGAAATGTATAAATTTGGCAATAAATACGCACCTTGCTCGCATTGGGCACCAACTTTTGGAGAGCCTTCAGCTTCTCGTTGATTCTGTCTCTACGTCTCTGGAACAAGAATTATATATAAAGGGAAATAGTAAAAGAACAAAGAATTATAGTTACATATAAAGTCTAATATATTAGCACATCAAGAAAGAAGCAAATCCCACTTGAAATTCTCAATCTTATAGGCTCTTTTAAACACACATATTCCATATTTTATAGGTTCCTGATAAAAAAAATTGATAACTTCGAATTAATTATTCTTGTAAACTTTCAAAATATAATGTTATCATACTTAAGTTGGCCTAAAATTAAGAAGAACTTCCCTTGTGTTAAAAAAAAAAGTTTATGGTTCAATTTCGCCCATCCCCTAAATAACTAACTAACTAAATAGATAAAAATATTTTTTTTTTCTAAAATTAAGGAGAGCGTAACTCACTCTTCAAATAAAATTTTATTTTGATGAACACCATTCAGATTTGGTCATGTAACTAATTACAGAATTCTTACAGTGGAGATTTTTAAAGTTGCATGGTCTTAATTATCTGATCTTGAGTTAATAATAAACACCAAACTACCTTATGTTAAAGATAAAATAGAATTAATATTTCTGAAAATAACTAATAAAATATGAGCTTAGCCATGGTCACATGAAATTAACTATAGGTTGAAGATCACATGAGTTTCCCTTCTATATATAGTACTATATTACATTTCATATTTCACATAATACGATATATATATATATAATGCAGTACAATATAAAATTAAATTTAATATTAATATAAAATGCAAAGTATAATATTAATTTATATATTACCCGTTCGGAGAGATTATGTATGGCCGCAGCACTACTTCGCCGTGCCGATGATTGAGAGCGGCAGCTTTTCCCTTTTGTCACGCCCTGGTTTTCCTGTTACATTAATTCCATAATATTAAATTATTAATTAATAATATTTAATTTCTCTAGCTACTAATGGTGATTAATTTGTTCTTTCTAGCTAGATTCCTCCAGAATTGTAAGGCAATTAATTCATATTTCTTATGAGCTTAAATAAAGTTAATTAGTATATTTTCATGACTTTGTATTTATTCGCACATACACATTCATGCCATGTTTGAATGTTGGTGAGAATTAATTGCATATGTCTGCATTGTTCTGACACTCCCTCCTGTTATCACTATCATATCATTGCCTGAATACAGATCTCCTTGTCAAAATCTTGAAAATAAATTACTATTTATTTTACAACAAAATTTAAGAACGTTTTTATATATGTTATCTGCGAAATAATTTGTTTATTGTGCCAATTAAACGATAAAAAATTTCTAGTCTAAACACATTATGTGATAATGTGAATTGGTGTGTCTAGACAATAGTTTTCTGATAAATGGAACTATAATGGGCACACGTCCATATGCACATTAAAACTGACATTTCACTTGTTAGAGAACTATTGATTAGATAAATCAACTTACATTGTCACGTAATATGTTTAGACAAAAAAATTATTTCTCCTAATATACTCCTATTAAACTTAAGAAGATAACCTTTTCATTTCTGATCATGCTATTACTTAATTGTTCCACAATATTATAACAAATCGAGTGTCCAACTAGTGAATAAAATAAGAATTTTGTAACACATTATTTTAGTTGTATTTTACTTTCTTGGTCATTCGAATGTTTTATGAAGAACAATCACCCATCCAACTAATATAAAATATCTACACAGACATACATATATATAGATTAATTTAATGAAAAGACATGTTATAATTTATATGCAATTTCAAAAGCAATCCCACTCATAATACTCTTAACAATCAAAATGTGCCTACCTGAAAATCCGAAACCCTAATTTATCACCTAAACCTAAAAATTATGAAATCATTAGAAATTATTCCATGCCACGTGGGCAGCCGAGCTCCAGGCTCATGTGACACTTCCACATCATCGAGCGCCTACCGACATTAATTAAATTAAGGATAAGAAATCAAGATTATGAAATGAATGAATGAAATTACCGAGCAATCTTGATAGAGAGAATCATCATCTTCATGAATCCTGGGAGTCTTCAAACTCCTCGGAGATTCGAAGGAATTCCACGTCATCATTGTCGTGTCCGTCTCCCGGCAGAAGGTGGCGCTGGCGCTCTCCTCCACCGGAAGACCCGTCGTCTCGGATCTCACCCTTTTCGCGCTTTGCATTCGCGAAGCTGAAGCCTCTGCCCCCGCGGCCTTCATGGAGCTGGACTTCCCATCTTGATCCCATTTCTCGGTTGAATGTTGTTGATGTTGTTGTTGTTGTTGTTGTTGTTGTTGTGGATATGTGTTTAAAGCCGTTGTAGCTTGGTAAACGATGGATTCTAGGGTATGATCGTCCGGCCCACCCCATGATTTTGTGGGATTTAATTCAAGGCCATGCAGGCCGAGCTGCCCGTTTTTCCATGTTAATTCCATCACGTCTCTGTTACACTTGATTTTTTTTTTAAATCGAACCAAATATGAAAATTCTGACGGGACATTTGAGTAGATGGTTGCATTATTAACGGAATTGAAGAAATTTTTTAATTAATAGTGACAACTAAATAGTGGATAAGTGAAAAACCTTAAACACATTAACATATATTACAATAATGTACCAAAAAAGAGAGAGAGGAAGGAATGAGAAAATCAACCTGGAAATGGAACTCATGATGATATATCATATGGATTCTTGTGAAGAAACAGTGGCAGATAGGATGCAGGTAGTTTTATATATATTGCTAGAGAGAGAGAGAGAGAAGGGGCCAAGGGGGGGGAATATTGGGAATTAGGATAAGAGAGCATATACAAGTGAGATTTAGCACGTGAGAGGATCTGTTCCTCTCTTCTCCTTCTATCTCTAATATTTGCTTTTCTTCATTTGCCTGCTTTTGATTCTACCTTTTGCCTACTCATCGTTTTCCTCTCTCTCTCTCTCCAAATGAATTGGAGCGTTGAAAAATTATCTATTCTCACATAGATATAATAAACATATACTAGTGTGAATTTGTTGATTGGTCCGCGTAGATATGTCAACTTCAAAATGATAGACATTTGAAAAAACAAGACATGTGGTAGCAACGAAAGCTGAAGAGGGGATCAGGATAAGTTTTTGGAAGTGTCAGTCACTACCTCTCACTAAATCTTTACTTGATATATATATATATATGTGTGTGTGTCTGTTTGTTGTTTTGAATTAAGTTTAGTGTTATATATTTAGTTTTGCATGTATATCTTGTTAGGATTTAAGAAAATCCGGTGAATTACATTTCTAAAGTTAGAAATGGTAATCACACACACACACATATATATATATAGCATTTGATTCAAATATATATATATATATATATATATATAGAGGACATTTGGACGACTTGGGATATCCGAAACAAAATCATCTTCCACGAGTTTCAACCCAATTGGGAGACGGAAAAAAAGAGACTTCTTTGGCGTCTCGGATCATGGATGAGAAGCTGGTGTCCACAACTCCCATTCTACCCGGGACAATTTATGAACAATTTTGATGAAGTTAGAAATTGGGCGGGCCTGAGAAGCATCAAGGAACTGAGAAGGATGTCAAAGACCTTTGATAGGAAACTTGAATAATGTCAGAAATTAATCGGGCTCAAGAAATGCAAGGAGGAGCTGGGTAAGTTCACGGCGGATCTTCTGGTGTTGCTGCTTTTGTTCTTTTGCTTAGCCGTGGGTGTCCCTCGGCTCTTTTTTTTGTCTTGTTTGCTGCTTGTCTTGTCTCTCTGTTCCTATGCTTGTTTTCCGGTGACCTATATTTTGTTGTTTGAACCTTGTGCTCACCACCTGCTGTGGTTTGAAGCATTATTCTCTTATAAAAAAAAAAAAAAAAACTACGTTCTCTTTGCCTAAAAATACACTGTTCACTAAATCGTGCTCAAGTACAAAAATATTTGGGCAATTGATGTTGATTTTGTCAATCCAACATAATGTTGTCTTCTTCCTTGTTATTCAAGTTATAAAAAAGTACAAAATACTTTCCATTTTTTAATCTAAAATCATTTTACCTCTAATTAATTATCACAACATCATAATTAACTTATATCACATTTTCATGTAAAAATTAACTAGCTACATCTTTAACCTTGTTTTTAACTGATAATCATATTGTTCTCAAAAAATTGATCATCATATTGTATGTATGGTGGCTCATGCAGCAAGTGAGTTGCCAGTGATGTGTATATTTATTATACCAACATTTACATCAGTCTAGAATTTACATGATAATTTGCACACGATCATTCTTAGTCTTTACTAAAGCATGTGATAAAAATAATTTTAGATATTCGCATTACATGACTTGAACATGAGATCTTCGGCTTCAAACGCTAATCACTCTACAATTAAGGTCAAAAAACACACATATACATGATACTAATATAGAGAATTACACTCGTTGGCCCAATAAATTGACTTAGTAAAAAAGCTAGCCTCTAAACCTCAGATAATACATTATTCAGGTATCATAAATTGATTTAGTGATAATTTTAGTCTGTTAATGATTTTTGGAGCCGAAAAGTCCGATTAACAGTGACATTTTACATGTGATATTTTTGCTCGTAAATTTAATGATCCGAAAAATTGAGATAGTAACCACACTTCATCAAAACGACATTGTTTTATGTTTTCTATTTTTGAGTAGTACGTCAAATAAAATGACATCGTCTTGCTGATGTGGAATATCTCAGATTTTCACGTCATTAAATTTATGCTGATGAAATATCACGGGTAAAATTCGGCTTTCAGTTGTAATATCCGGCACCAATAATCACTTACGGACTAAAATTGTTACTAAATCAAATTTATGAAGTTTGAATAATGTATTAATTAAAGTTTGAGCTAAAATTGAAATTGTCACTCAATCAATTTGTGAGGCAAAATGGGTGTATTTTTCCTAAAATTATTATTTATAAATTATTTGTTTGCTATAGTAAATTATTGTGAGACTAAATTGTGATATAAAAATCTACCATTTTTAGCTCAAAGTGTAATATATATATAATACTAAGGTGGATTAAACAAGGATTTAATTTAATACATCATTCTCCTTCGAGTTTGAATTTTCAAAAGTTTGAAATTGAGAGATATCTGGCGTTCAAATTGTTCGAGATGAACGTAACATGTTGTATGTATAACTAGTATTTCTTTTGCGAGATGAGTTCTACTATTGAAATGGTGAATGTAAATAAGATGAAACTAAGTTCATCATGTACAAGAATAGGACCGGAAAGGTTTTTCTTTCCTTACTATATATATACATCACAAAACGGCTGTTGCGAAGAACATTGTATTTGTTGGGATACTGGAGCCTGGAGGTATTTTGATTTAATCCTAAAATTTTAATTAGGATATCGATTAATATTTTAGAATTTAAGTAGAACTGATAAATCAAAGGTCTTGTATAAATAAGATTAACAAATTTAGTATTAAGAGAAAGTACTAGACTTAGGCTAAACTTTAAACATGTCTAGTTCAAGGAGAAGAAGGCAGAGAAGTGGATGAGCAGCACCAAGAAGTCGAAGTCAATCTGATGACAATAACGTCACAGTGTATCGGCATCTATCTTACTAAGTTAGATATAAATTATACAGTTAATTGCATTTGGAATAAATAAAATTAAATGAATTTTTCGCCCCTTATGGGCAAACCCTAGTATTGCACTCGTCCAGCAAAGATATGCATTTACCATAGATCTTCACAATCAAATGGCTTAAAATAGTTCTCCAAACTCTTACTATAAAAATGAGATTTTATTAACCTCTTCTTATATATATATGTGTGTGTGGTTGGGATAATGTAAAAATTATTTTTTTTCTTGTGAGAACTAAAAACACTGCAGTAAACATATAAAATTATTGTATTTATAGTGAAATTTATTGCACTGAAAAAAATAAAGTAAAATAAAATAAATTCTCCTTTGGGACTTGAACCATGATGCTACATTTATATAGCAAAAAAAAGCATTAATCGTAGATTATCATGATCGAAAAATTAAAAATGATTCTTCATTCTCAAAACAAAAATAAAATTTTATTTCAACTCTTAACTGTTGGATATGATATTACTTGTACAGAGACAAAAAAATTGTAATTCAATCTTATTAATTAGAGCAGCGACTGAATTTTAGCCCATAAAGTACAGCTTTCATTCATATTGCTATCATATTAATGACATGACTTTGATGTCATATTGCAAAGTGTAAAAGCAATAGATCTATGACATCTGTGTAATATATATCCTAACATTTATATTTATACATATCAATGGATTATTTGATAATCATTTTTCTAGAGCACTACTTATATTTATTCTAGATTAGTATTATTCTTGTTTTACAGGTTTATATATTTCATAAAAAAAAAAAAAAGTTTTATTAGTTACTTTTATTCTTCTATTTAAAGATACGTAAAGAACAATTTAAGCTTTAACTTTTATGTAATTTATTAAATTAATAATATCAATTATAATTTTTGAGGTATTGCAATTAAACTAGATATATAAAATAAAAAGAAATAAGCTAATATAGGATATGCCTAATCAGTTCTCACGTGACCAACATATTCAATACATATATCATATATATCAACAATTTACAGTGATGAAAGAAAGCAGTTATTTCATGAATATTATATATTATAGATAGATACATATATACATGCGTGTATAATATATATAGTTGATCTTTTCACATCGAACTCCAAATTTCTAAAGAAATTAAATACATCTTGATATTACCAGAAATAAATTTTCTTGAATCAAGTGATAAATGTGCATTTGCTACAAGTTTCATATTTGCTTCTTTTTTTCTTTTTAAAAAAAGTGGCGTATATAAGATGTTAATTTTTCTCGTTTTGTTATTGAACGAATGTGATGATTTATTAACAACTTTGTTGTTATTTAATTTAGAGATAATTGCATATAATGATGTTATTGGAATTCATTCTTTGGTTTATAATATGTTTTCTAATTGGCATAAAAAAACATGACTTATATAATATGTTTGGTTTACAATATTGATTAATATTGATCATTTAGTCGAATAAAAACTGATGCAACTGTCAAAATAGTAAATGTAGAAAAATTGCAAAAACTGCAATGACATCGTATAACGTGGAAGACGGCTTAGTTCATGTGTGCTTATCTGACAACCACCCCATTTTTGCTATTATCAGAAGGTAGACCATTGTTGTAAACCACATATTGGGAAATAACTCACACAATCGCAAAAAAAAACAATAAAGAACAGGTTTGGAGGTACTGCCAAGTCAGTGATATTTCACTAGAGAATTTCTGATAATCATATGGTGCACTTTAGAATTATAATGAGAGGGATTATAAATTCTTAAGCATAATCCTAATCTAGCTAGAATTTCTCCATGCCGATGAGCTATAATTCTAATCATTATCAAACTTCATAACACAATAATCTCTCACTTAGAGACTAATCTTATATGTAATCATAACTTCTAAATCTCTTCCCAATATTTGCGCAGCAGCGCCATGTCTTCATATCAAGTTCCAAGGCCAATTGAAGTTATACAAAGCTTAAATTCTCTAAGGTCGCCACTTTAGTAAACATGTCCGTTGGATTTCCACTTTAAAAAAAATTCACGAGTTGCAAGATTTTTTTCTCCAAAAGATGACGGATGTTGTGGTATTTCAACTCAACATGCTTTGTCCTTAAATGAAACGTCAGATTTTTTGCCAAGAGTATAACACTTTGACTATCACTATAAAGTGTGCTATATCTTATGCTCTTTGTCAAGCTCACCTAAGAAATTCTGTAACCACACCATCTCCTTGCTTGCCTCTATAACCAAAACATAGAAGCCCGAGAAATAGTGGTACCACCATAAGGAAATATATACCCGGTTGTACTCCTTCTCCTATCAAAGTAATTTGACGCTAAGTCTGCATCAACATAACCTACCAATAAAACACAATTGCCATGAAAACATAAAGCCTTGTCCATGGTATCTATCAAATATTGTAGAGTCTACTTGATCGTTTTCTAATGCTGCTTGCCCAGATCTCCAATGAACTAGCTTACTACTCTCACTGCATGAGTAATATCAGGTCGCATATACACCATGACATACATAATGCTATCAATTGCCGAGGCATGAAGGAATTTCTTCATTTGGGCATGTTCCTCATTACTCTTCGGTGACTCCTTTTCTTGAAAGCTTGAAGTGACTTCCAATGGGACACTCACAAGCTTCGAGTCATCTATATTAAATCATTTTAGGTCCTTTCTGAATGTAATTCGCCCGTGAAAGATACACCTTTTTCTGCCACTTTGTCATGCTCGATTCTCATACCGAAAATCTATTTTTCCTCACCAAGATCCTTCATGGAGAATCGCTCAGACAATTGCTTCTTTAACTTATCCACTTCTTTTTCATCAACTCCTGCTATCAAGATATTATCAACATATAACAGTAAGATAATGTAGTTTTTGTTGACCCTCTTGTAATAGCAATAATGGTCAATGTGACATTTTTTATAACCAATCTCAAGAATGAAACTGTCAAATTTCTTGTACCACTGCTAAGGAGCTTGCTTCAGGCCATACAAGTTCTTTTTCAACTTGCACACAAGTCCTTCTTTCCCCTATACTGCAAATCCCTCAGTTTGTGTCATGTATAATTCCTCATCCAAGTACAATGAAAGAATATTGTTTTTACATCCATCTGTTTTAACAACAAGTTTTCTACAACTACTATAATCAATACTATATGAATAGTAGTCAGTTTCATAATAGGAGTAAATACATTAGTATAATAAATACCTTGTCGCTACTCAAACCCTTTCGCAACTAGCCGCATCTTGTAGCTCTTGCTACTATCAACTTCAGTCTTTATCCGACAAACCCATTTGCAATGCAAGGCTTTCTTGCCTTTTGGGAGCTCAGCATGTTTCCAACTATCATTTAGGATGAGAGATGTCAACTCATCATCCATAGCAACTCTGTACATTTGCTTATTTTCAACTTGTTCTGCATTTGCATAACTATATACCTACGTCCATCACCGCCAACAGTAAATAACAAATAATAGTTAAAGGGCGAGCACCTATTAGGTGGATGTCCATCTCTAGCTAGTCTTTGCAACGGAATATTCAGTAGTGGGGACATTGGCTCTTCCTCAAGAATCTATGCATCATTTAGACTCTCTTTACTTTCTCTCAAGTTTGAGATGTCTAACTTGATCTTATTGAATATGGAATTGCCAGAATCGGATGTCTTCAATATGTCATTGCCTCATTGAAAACATCTCTACTACGAACAATATTTCGGTTATGCTCATCTTGGAGGCTATAACCGAATTCATTGCCTCCATAGCCAATGAACGTACACTTAAAAGGTTTAGCATCCAACTTACTTATATTATCATAAATAACATGAGCATAAGCAACACAACCAAAGATTCATAGGTATGACAAATTTACCTATTTTCTAGTCCATTATTCCTTGGGTATTCTGTTTTCCAACGAAATTGAGAGACCTCTACTAATCAAGTATGCAATTGTGTTGACTGCATCCACCCAAAATGTCTTAGGCAGCCTACTTTTCAGTCTTATGCATCTCGCTCGCTCATTCAACGTTATGTTCATCGTTATGCTACTATATTCTGATGGGGAGTTCTTCTCATAGTTTTCTCCATGCGAATCTTATTCTCAGCACCGAACTCTTGGAACTCACAGAATTCATACTCTTTTCCATTGTCAACCGCAAATACTTCACTTTCAATCCTGTTTCATTTTCTATGAGGGTCATCCACTTCTTGAAAGCATCAAATGCATCAGAGTTATTATTCAGAAAATAAATCCATATCTTTCGAGTAGAATCATCGATGAAGGTCATGTAGTACTCCAAACCACCAAAGGACTTTATGTGCGCTGGTTACATAGATCACTATGAACCAACTCCAGGTTTTGTGTCTTTAAATCTTTGCCACATCTCAAGAAACTCACTCTCTTTTGTTTATGAAAAACACAGTCTTCGCACAGGCCAACTTCAACAGTTTTTAGACCTGACAGCCTACCTTTGAACACAATAACTTCATCTCTTCTCGCTCAAATGACCTCGCCGACAGTGCCACTATCAACATTGGTCACAACTTTTGTAAGATCAATGCATTGTTTAAAGTTAGTTGTTGAATACAATGTACCATCCTTCTTACTTCGAGCTACAATCTAGCTCCTCTGGTAATCTTCTAATGGTACCAATCAGACGTCACTGCATATCATTCACTATCAAGTTGCTTATCTAAAAGTAAATTTCTTTTTACTCCCGGAATGTCTCACACTATTCAACTACAATAGCGATCCATTTGGTGTGGTGATCTGGACATCCCAATTTCGCATGATTTTTCAGGGGTTCGTCATAAGCTAGATAGACTAGCCCAAAATTGCCAGAGATGTAATGCTCCATTATATCATAATCACTGCACGAATGGAACGACACTCCAAAATCCAATACCCACAACTCCAACGGATTGTTCACGCTCAAGAGCAATGCATCACCAATCTCATATTTGGTTGTGTTTGCAATCTTCTTGTCGTTCTGACCCCTTTTATTTTTCTTCGGTGCTTCACACTCGCCTTTGTAATGTCCGAATTCATTACAATTCAAACACTTAATCGAATCTTTGTCCTTCTTGGATTGACTATTTCCTCTAGGCTTTGATATGCCCCGATTTTATCTTCTCTTCGATCTACCTCTTCCGTGTTAAGTGCTCACCCTAAAGTGGATTCATATTTTTTCCTGAAAATCTCATCGCTAATCATTAGATCACGTACTTCGTTAAAACTCGACTTAGCCTTCGTGGATGAAGCGCTAACTGCTGTCACTATTCCAGCCCAAATTTCTTGCAAGAAAAATAGCATAATTAAGCATGTGCATCGTCATCAAACTCGATTTCAACTGACCTCAACTGCCCAGTGCTCATGTTAAACTCGTTCAGATGTTGCTGCATCGATGTACCCTCTGATATCATTATGTTGAACAACTGCCAAATCAGATGAACCTTGTTCGATGTTGATGGCTTCTAGTACATCTGCAATCCAGAATCGCTAGCATCTCTCTCGCCGACTTGGCTTCGGTTATGTGATAAACCATGTTATTGGACATTGATAAGGGTATAACATTCATCATCTTTCTGTACAATAGCTCATACTCTTCTGAATCCATCTTCTGTACCATTTCTTTTAGAGGTTGGTATAGATCTTTGGCGTTGAAGTAATCCTTGATCTGCAAATTCCAAAAATCAAAATCCAATCCATCAAACTTGACCAATTAACTTTTTTTTATTCTTATGCTTTGTGGGAGAAAATCCTAAGTTCTCAGATATAGTCGGATTTTGTGATTTCTAGCTCTATCTTCTCAGATGACGTCATCCCCATCGCGATGACCGATGTGAGCGGTGAGTTATCTAGAGACGTGCATTATGCTGCTGATGCGCCAACCCCACTCTCTTTCTTCGGACTCTTCCTTCATTGCAATCACTCCCCGGCTTCCCGACCATAGATCCGTATTGGTTACAAAAGTATGACAGGCTAGGGTTCGAAGAGTCGTCGGATGAGGAAGAAGGAGTAGGCGATGAGAGGAGGGTTTGAACGGGCCAAAGTCCGACCCAGAGTCATTCGAGGCATCCACAATGTCGGATCCGAGCCCGGTTTACATCCTCTGGAAAATGTATGAGGAAGTATGGGAGGCAGCGTATGCGGAGGCTGAGAAGGATTTGAAAGCCATTGGACTAAGTCTCGATGATGAGGATTTCTCTTAATAGACGCAAAAAAAATAATGGTAATATATTTCCTATTTGTTGGTTGTGTCCAGTTGGTTGTTGTGGTTTTTTGTTGGATTGTTGGCTTCTGTTGGTTGATAATTTGGTTATATTGTTGGCTTCTGTTGGCGGATTGTTTATGCTTCTGTTGGTTAAGTTGACTGGTTATTTGGTATGTTGTTAGCTTCTGTTGGTTAAGTTGGCTGGTTATTTGGTTATGTTGTTGACTTCTGTTGGTTAAAATTGACTGTAGATTGATGATTTTTTGTTGTTGTTCGTTGTTGCTATAATGTGTGGGAGATGTGTGTGCTCCTTTGAAATGATGGCATTGTTGTGCTCTTTGTTTTTTCGTGTGGGAGATATGTGTGTGCATTCTGGTTACAAAAATTGTTGCATCATTTCATAGATATTCACTTGCATCTAGCAACCTTCTATGGCTTCCACACCTAGAGCTTCAACTATACCAACCTAGTCCCTCATTGTAGCTCATCTCTCTCTATTACCAATGCGTATATTGGGAAATCTCAAAACGCGTATAATGATTAGTGCAATCAGTTTTGTTAACAATTTTACTTAGTCCTAACTTTAGATCATGAACATATGAGTATGTGTTGTCGTCCTAATTTTTGTTATAGAGTCGGACTTCTAACATTCTATTTACACAACAAACTGAAAATATAAAGTGAGAAGTTTGTGATATAACAAAAGTCATGACATCAGGAACATACGGCTCACATGTCCGTGATCTAGAGTAGGATTTCATGAAATTGTTTTTAAAAACCGGATTGCAGTAATTCTTATACATGCCTTGTTGATTTTGCAAAAACGGTTGCAGGAAGATGAAGAGTACCTTATTGATGGTTGTAGGGATATCAGAAGAATACTTGAAATGGTTGCTGGATGTGGAGAAATGGCAGCAACTCAATGTATTAGTGTGAACTCAATGTACTGCCACCTTTTTTTGATAGCAGATACTCAATGTTTTATATATACTGCCACCATTTTAAATGAGAGAATACATTATTATTTTTCATTTCATTGAATTTTTTACATTAAAAATAAGTTAAAAAAACATAAGTGTAAATTATTGGGTTTAAAAAGTATTTAAAAAAAATTCTAAAAAAGCATAAGTGTAAAATATATTGAAAAAATTCTTAAAAATGAAGTCAAAAAATGGGAAGCAATCCAAAATTTAGATTTTTTTTCTGAATGAGATTTAGATGAAATTTGGATAAATTTGTCTCTCAACTTAAATATACTAAATAACAGCTCATAATATCTACTATCATCTAAAAAATGTGTTATCTTAAATTGAATATATGAAGTATTTTTTATGCACTTACAAATAGCGAAAATTTAGGGGGTGGAGTCTATTATGCATTTATTTTTGTCACCGGCAATTTTATTTTTTAATCTGACGTTTTAAGTTTGGACTATCACTTTTGTGTAATTTGCAATTATTGTATCTAAAATAGATATTTTGGATTTCACGGTATATATATATATATATAAAATTGATCTTAAATTAACTGACATAAAGGAAATAGCATAAAATCTACTTCAACCATAAAATTATTTTTAAGACATCAAAAATATATTCTTTTATATAGATAGTGATGGGGAGAAAGAAAGCATATTTATATAGATTGTAAACGATATTATATTAAATTATCATTAGAATGTTTATAGTATGGGTCCTCAACAAATTGCAAGTTGCAAATGATTGGTTCTGAGGGAAGGTAGGACTATGACATATGAATAATCAAAGATAACATATATATCTTCACTGGACCATTATATATTCCATCATTTATTTTATTTCTACGGTGCTTAATCCTCAATATATATGACATAATTTAATAAACCTTGATTTTTTTGGCATTGAAAATTTGGCAAAAACAACGAGCAAAATCAAAGTTTACAATTATGTTTGGATTAAGCATAATTTATGGCCTGAATTTTGGAACATTTGAAAAATATGAACTCCAGTTTCTATATATATTTTTAAATTTTCGAACTTTGGCAGAAAGTTTAATTTTGACTGTGGCCAAAAGTTTGACGTTATAAAGTCGAAAGAGGTTGTCGGACTCTTTCACGAAATATATGACAAATGAAAAATGGAATTGTCGGAAGAGTGCAATTGCAAAATCCAACATAATTTTCACCTTATCTGTTGTGTATTCACGATAATTGGGAACACACAGGAGAATTGACTATTGAGGGGCGCCAAATTGAATTTATGAAATCATAATTTCACTATTTGTGATACAACAATATCGATTTTGTTAATTGTTATTGTGTAGAAATGAAAGTTCAATGATTAAGCTAATGTCACATCAAATTGTACATATAATTGTTTGCTTTCATTTATGGCCTCTTTAAATTCATTTGGTCTCGGGCACCACACATATTGATACGTAACAATATCAACCATGAATTCATGTCCTTTAAAATTGGTGGATGTGCTCTCATCAAGTGTCTTTTCCAGAAAAATTGATTTCCTTCAAAATTTTCAATAGTTGGAGATAATAATAAAAATCATTGATAATAATACAATAATAAAGCTATATTGTGAAAATATTATTAGTTATTTAAAGTGCTTACTTCCATACATGCTCTCAAATCTCAACAACAAAATTTTAGTATGAGATTATCTTTATTGTGTATGAGTAGCTGCTATATTTAGTTGGGGGAACAAAATTAGCCGGCCAACAATTGTGAATATATAAGAATAATAATATAATATAATATAATGGAGGAGAGTTTTACATATTACATTTATATTGAAAGTCATTTATTATCAAACTAAATTAATATGTCGAAACTTTGACACATGGTCACTATGTAGTGGATCAGAGTTAATTATCCATTAATAATTAAAGAGAATAATACAAGTAGGGATACTTGATCTTGATATTCAAGTAAATCGGGTGAAGTTGAATGAAACAGGGACTAGATTGTCTCGCCAATTCCTCACAAGTGGACTGAAAAATAGTATCGAAGAGGGTGGTCTACCGGAAAAGTCTTTGACGTTCAAGTTAGTTGGAATTTCAATGAAGTTATAAGAAAGTAGGAAATATTTAGAGTGCTATTATGTGAAAAATGTATGAAATTTGACGATATTCGTACAATTTTACTTGGATAGTATTTATAAATTATAAATTAGTCACGATGGAGGTAAAATGGTGATCTGACTTGGGACAAACTAGGACAATTTGGTCATTTTGGAGGTATTATGCACAACACGCACTTGACCACGTATGCATGCGAATTCTTGCACCTGTAGAAATATTTTGGTTGGGATGATTGGTGAAGGTTAAATGTGGTCACATCTTGTGCTATAGGGGTGTGAGAACCATACGCACATATTAGTTCTATATACTCTACAGAGTTATGATTGGAGAGTTCTCTTATGGCTTCTAGCTCATCAGTTATGTCTATCATTTCTACTTGTATTCAACCTTGACATGGACTTCTTGTTTGTGCTCGAGCTTGATTGCTTTATTCTCTGGGTTTGGACCCAATAGGGCTTATATGAAGTAGTCCACATCAATATTAAACGCGTCAACACCTATTTTAACCAAACCTAAAATAAAAAGAAAAAAGAAAAAGTATCCGTAAAGATGAAAAAATAGGCTTTTTGGTATTAAAAGGACTTGAATACTCTTATTAATAAATATGTTTTGTTTTATTAATTAAATTTCATAATTAATTAAAAACAAAATATAATAATAACCAAAAACAAAATATTAAAAACAAATAACAAACTCAAAACAAAACCTAGACTTTCAAATATTGTCTTTGTTACAAAAAAAAATTATTCATCCTTATACAAACAATTCACATCACATGTTAAAAGAAAAATATTCATCCTCACACTTACACACGATATTCGAGTACACATGATATTCGAGCACACATGGAAAATAATGTTTGCATGCCTATACAAGAATGTCGCGAAAATGTAAATTCTTGTAGCAATTATACTGTTAAAAATAATTTACAATTTCGTAAAATTCTTGTAAATCTTGTAACCCAGGTTCGGGCATAGGGTTCAGAGAGAAGGAGGCGCAGCGGCGGCGCTATTTTAGAGAGAAGGAGGCGCACATGATGCGATTTACAGAGAATGGAGCGCGGCGGCGCGATTTCACAAAGAATGAGACAAGGCGAATTTGCGGCGATAGAAAGCAGATCCGCGGTGCAAGTGGCTGCAAATTTTTTCCAGAGAATGGAGAAGAAGATCGCAATTGCAAATTCTTTCCTGAGATTGGAGAAGAAGAAACGGCGAAACGAGAGAGAATAGATATGGATTAGGCTTTTTTGTTTTTCTCTTTAAAAAAAATTAAATAATTTTTATGATGAGCTATGCGAGATGAGCTAGTCTGACCTATGAGACATTATTAACTCGTACGAAAATTCTTACCATCTTTCTCAATACTTTTATATTTTGTTTATTAAAGTCCCATATACAATATATAAAAGTTCCTCTATCCAAAGTTTATGTGCATCAACAATCATATTAATTTTGATTAAATTCAGAAGAGATCTCACGAGTGTTGAGTTGTGGATGAGAGCACTACATATTGTATGATATTAATAGCCTATGGTTTATTCTATAACAACATTTTGTTAATAATATTTATATTTTCCAAACGACATTGTATTATGCCCAGTTTTTCGAAAGAGCATATTGTTAGTTGTTCAGATAAGATGTTGCTATTGTTTTATTCACACAGCCCTCTCTCTCTCTCTGTTTTCTTTTTCGCCCAAACTGGACCAGACTGTTGGGCCCTATCAGATTCGGGCCGCAATTAAAGGGCTCGGATAAAGTTCCTTAATTCCAAGCCCGCCTAATTGTTGCTTAATTGTGGACTTGGCCCGACAAGCCTTATTTTTGTTTTTTGAATTGGGAGGTGAGGATCTTGAGATTAATTTGTGTAAACTTTTGTACTATGACAATTAGTATTTTTACACTTTTGTTATCAAAAGCATATATTTTAATTTTTCTTCGAAATTAAAACCATGTTAATATTGATTATTTTATCAAAAAATAATCCATCTATCTCCCTAATATAACATAATTATTGTATTTGGTGTCTTCTAAAAGTATAATATCTCTTATTTTAGAATATGATTATATACTCTACTTTATATTTTAACATTTCAAATAATTTTTTATTCACCAAAAATTCACACTTTTTCGACATAATAGGATCCTTAATAGTATTTTTAATCTACTCAAACTATATCTACCAGCCATTTTCTTAAAACCTGTGCAAATTCTTTTAGAATATATACAAAAACATGTAGGAGTAGGTTTTTGACCTATACAAAAAGAAGTAGTTAATCATATAGTATGATAGGGTTAATAGGTTTATGCCTCAAACTTTCAGCTTATTTATAAAATGTCTTGTTATATAAAAATTTTGCTTTAATGATATTGTTTAGAAAAAAATTAAAAGAGATTAATAGTGTTTTGTGTTCTAAATTTTTATTTTTTTAAAAGTTAGTTATATTTTCTAGAATACGTTTTGAAGATATTTTTAGAAAAATGTTAAAAGTTCAGGACACAAAAAATTATTATTATTTCATACTTTTTTTTGCCAAAACGATGTTGTTCTATATGTTGAAGTGGGAAAAAAATCCGTTTTAAATTATGACAAGATGAATGAGCTTTCCGTCATTGAATTTTGTATAACGACATATTTTATAGAAAACGGACATTTACTAAAAACACGAAAGTTAAGCACTTTTTTATTTTTTCAGTTGTTAATTAATTGTTTGAAATGGAAAATATTTTAATTATAAATTTATTTCACCGAACGCTTGTGTGTGAGTGAGTGAGTGAATCTCAAGAAACGCATATGTATAAAGTAAGGCTGACAAATTGTGTGGATTGAGTTATTATCGGGTCGACCAGAAAACGACCCAATCTGATGAGTTCAAACCTGAAC